>BJCM01241383.1:0-10199 GCA_018326385.1 Flaveria bidentis | reverse complement strand
TTATAGTATGTGACTTTACGTGGTATGTTATTATCGTAACGTAAAGTATCTAGTAATAATAAAGTGAAAGAGCAATAAAGAAAAGAAGAGGAACATTAATAAAATGTTAACAAGTCTTGCAAGCTCATAGGAGGGACACGACCGTGTTGTCGTTAGCTCAACTGTGCTGCGGGTTAGCTACCCTATTGTGCACACAGGGCCAATCAATTGAGATTGGCAGGACCCTTGTAGTTTACCCTGGGTGATTGGGTCGGCCTTGTACACAGTACACAGAACCCTTTCGGAGGATACAGTTGACCCTTTCGAGGGATATAGATGGCCCATCACCCGTTTTCCATCGCTCACATAGTTGGGGTATTGCTCATTGGTCCACATAAACAGTGATAGAGAAATATAAAAGAGTACAGAGTAAACAAGGCATACAGTAAAGAGATAAAGCATTACCTGATTGTATAGTTAATGCGTGCTCGCATATACAATACAGAGTTGTATTTTTCAGAAAAGAGTATTTTCAATATACAACATATAGAAAGTATTTTATTACTTATAAAACTAGAGCTCACTCAGCAATGCTGACTTTTATACATTTTCAGTTGGCAGGTAATTATTGTTGAGGATGGCACGAGGGTGAGGCTACTCGGCAGGGAAAGACTGACATCCATTCGTATTTTATGTCGCTATTGTTTTGTAATGCAGTAAAACAATTCTTTTGTAAACTATTAACGATGATGTATTGCTTAACAACAGTGCTTTAAATGAAATGAATGGTTTTTGATAAATTATTTCCGCTGCTTAAGATTGTATAATTATAACGTTTAATGTTTTAATTGCTGTGATTGACCAACTGTGAGGTTTCCGAGAACGGGGCCTTATAGTTTCACAGGGACTATGAAAGCCCTAAGTTTAATTCCATTACCAACATCAATCTGATGTTCAAATTGGATCAAAATCATACTAGGGTTCATATGAGTTTGGGGGTTTCTTTATAGTAATGTTTTTAAGAATTACGAACAATTTCGTAGCACGGCCTTGGCCCTGGTCTACTTGTTACACACTCACCCTCACAACCTTGAGGTCCCTGGTTCGAACCCGGGCACCGTCAAACTTATTTTTTAAGGTTTTTCAGACTTTAAAAATTTATAGAATATTTCTAATAATTATAAAACAACAGTTTTATAAATTTTAATTATTTTTAAAGACATTTAATTATTTACTGTAATTTATTAAATCATATATTTTTGTGTAAAATTTCTTTAACAAAGGTTATACTTAGTCTATTTTTTTTAAAATAAATTTTAAATAATAGTTTAAATCACAAAATAATTATTGGTCAATAGATTATCTTTAAATATAGTTTAATCATGATAATTATAAATTTTATTTACATTTTATAATTAAATTTCACAAATCATTATAAATGATTTTATTTCCTCTCCATATTAAATTATCAAAATGGTATATATCTTTTCATTAGATTAAAACATATTTGAGTTACTAACTTATTTAGTTATTAAAAACCCCAAATTCCTATTTGAAACCCTAGCTCGTGTTTAATCGTTAATGTAATCTTTAAACTTAACCTTGAAATATATATACGTTAGGGTCTTGTATAAAGGGAATCGTTGGAGCATCGTTAATTTTTTATCATCACCTTATAAATATAAAGTGAGTTTCTCCAAGCACCCTTTTTACATTATTTAACACCTTTTGGGGGAGCATGTTAACGTTATAACTTACACTTGTAAACATCTTGATACTTGTAAATGCACATGCAGTTCATCTTTACCTTTTTGTCATGGTTATTTGTGTTACTGTAAGTATTATATGAGATACATATTTTGTTTACAATTATTAACTATTGCTAGCCTGACGACGTCTTAGATCTTTTGGCCTGACAAGCCTATTTGGTGCTAAAGCCGATGTATTGGTGGCTCCTGATGACGTATGCTTGCTTATCATGGGAACCAAGTACACTTAGCCAATCTTATAAACTTGTAAATCAAGTTGAGGTTTGGTTGTAACTGTATGTGTTTTATAAGCTTGCTAACTCGTAACTATTGACATGAATTGCTATTTGTAACCCTTTTCACATATCTATATATATGCATGTGTTTAAACCATGAGACGCACCAACTTTATAGTTGACCCTTTATTTTTAACATGTTTCAGGTTTACTACTTGAAGATCTCTTCGTGCTCATATAGGATTTGGACTTAGATTAATTGAAAATCTTATGATATTGGTTGTATCTTGATTGTTATGTAATGACTTATTTGTCTTGTAATGTTTAATGAATAATGACATTTAATATTATTTCAATTAAATAGTTCCATGTGCTATGAACAATCGTCTTCCATTCGTCTGCCCGATGATTCCGCCGTCGGTCGGGATGTGACACTGTCTGAAGGGCGAAGAAGTTTGTGAAAAAAGACAGGACAAAAGTTGATAGCCACCAAAGACACTACCTTTGGTTTCGATAAAACCAAAGTCATCTGTTTTAACTATGGAGAGAAGGGGCACTTCAAGCGTGAATGTGTTAAGCCCAAGAAGACAGGTAATGGTAATCCATTCTCCACCTTCAATCATCAAGAAAAATCCACAAATGCTGCTACCTCGTCAAACAAGGACACAAAGGCCTTGACCGCACAAGATGACGAAGGGCAAGATTGGACCTTTCGGTTATTATCTCCGGGAGAACCCAACATTGCTTGTGTTGAGGGTTTGGATGACGACTGTGCAAGCGAAGGTGAAATTGCAGTAGAACTAGTGATGTCTAATAATGAAGAAACTGCTAATGTAGTCGATCACATGAATGAAGAAGTTCACAGTACAACATGTTTAGAATCACTAGCACCCTAACAGTCAAACTCTGCTATGATGGCTGATTCAACCGAATCTTCTCAAGGTGTCTGCTATAGTGCTTCTACAAATACCTGGATCGTTGATAACAGGGCATCAAGACACATAACAGGAAACCTGTCTCTTCTGTCAAATGTCAAATAAATTATAGGAGGACACATTTCATTTGCTGGAAATAAAGGAGGTTATATCACTGCACAAGGGGAAGTGGGAAACCAGAAAGTGAAAAATGATAAGGTAAACTATGTTAACAACTTCAAAATAATTTACTTTCTGTATCCCAGGTTTGTGACAAAGGATTCAAGGTAGTCTTTGACAACAAGAAGTGCTATGTGTTAAAGAAGGATTATGTGATACTGGAGGATCAAGTCTTAATGTCAGCTTCAAGATATAATGATTTATATGTCTTGGACCTATCAAAGGCCTCCACATCCGATCATCAAGTACAATGCTTCCTATCAAAGGCAACTGAAAAAGACTCCATCTCCTTGCATAGGAGAATGGGACACATTAATCCACGGAAGATGAATCATTTGATCAAGAATGATCTAGTGCGTGGAGTAAATGTCAAGAACTTCCAATTACAAGATTTTTGTGTCGCATGTAAGAAAGGAAAATAGACAAAGAAGTCTCATAAGGAAAAGATAGTTCACTCAATTGATCTACCTCTTGAGCTTCTTCACATGGATTTGTTTGGGCCAGTCAGTACAAAGAGCATTGCTAGCGATTTGTATTGCTATGTAGTTACGGATGACTACTCAAGATTTTCTTGGGTGATGTTTCTAAAATCCAAATCAGAGACATTTGAATCATTCAAAGAGCTGGTAATTACATTGGAGTCATTCTACAAGCTTAAGGTAAGGCAAGTTCGCTTAGACAATGGTACCGAGTTCAAGAACTAGTGGATGGAGGCATTCTGCAAAGAAACAAGAATTATGCACCAATTCACATCTGCCTACACGCCTCAAATGAACAGAGTTGCTGAAAGAAAGTATCAAAACTTGATAGAGACAGCCCGGATGATGCTCGCCGACTCGAAACTGCCTATCCAATTTTGGAATGAGGCAGTAGCTAACGCATGTTATACCCTCAATCGAGGCTTAGTGGTCAAACGTCACGGTAAAACGTGCTATGAGCTGCTCCAACGACGTAAACCAAATCTAGAGTAGCTTAAGCCATTTGACACACCATGTATACTGCTGAAGAAAACTTAGTCAGAAAAGTTCAACGAGAAGGCCAAAGAAGGAAATTTATTAGGATACAACATACCGAATAAGAGAGTTTACAACAACTCAATGGGTCTAGTAGAAGTGTGGTGCAACGTTGATGTACAGAGATACACCACCCCCTGCTGGAAAAGGACCCTCCTTCTTTTTCGACTATGACGGATTCTTTAAGTCCTTCAACATTCCTCCCTCCCCTACTGAGGATGAGTTATCGACCAGAATGATGTACAAGGTGTTAAATACACCATCACTGGACCCGACTACCTCCACATCTCAGGTGAGTCTTCTAGTTCTTCAGGAGGAGCACTTGAGGTAAGTGACTCCTCCTCTGATGATGAAGATGTGGCAAATGATCAGGTGGATCAGAAGGAACAGGTTCCCACTACTCCAAGTACACAAGCATCAGATGTTGATGCCTCTGACACTTCGGAACCTCACACTCCCACTGCCTCACATACTAAACCTGGTGTTCACAATCTAGATAATGAGGTAGTTGTACCCATCACTCCTGGATTACATCTTAATGTTTATCATATATTGGACAATTTCATTGGAGATGTTTGATCAGGAGTACAGACAAGAAAACAACTATACTCAGGTGATTATGCCTCAGTAATGGAAAAGGGATATCTTCACGATGGTGCGTATCGATGTTTTGTGTCTCAATTTGAGCCAAAATATGTTAGTGAAATCCTAAATGATGAGACATGGGTGAGTGCCATGCAAGAAGAACTTCTTCAATTCAAGAAGTTAGGCGTATGGACACTGGTGGATAAACCTAAAGGTGCTAAGGTCATTGGTACCAAATGGGTCTTGAAATGCAAGAATGATGACCAAGCGGTCATAATAAGAAACAAGGATCGACTTGTTGTTCAAGGATTTCGACAAGTCGAGGGTATTGATTACAATGAAGTGTTTGCACCTGTGGCGAGAATGGAAGCAATCTGTATCTTCCTAGCCTATGCATCTTAGATGAAGATCAAAGTTTATCAATTAGATGTAAAAAGTGCATTCTTTCATGGTGAAATCCAGGAGACAGTGTACGTAAGTCAACCCGAAGGATTTGAGGATCCTTATCATCGGGACAGAGTTTACAAACTAGATAAGGCTCTCTACGGGCTCCATCAAGCCCCAAGAGCATGGTATGAAAAGCTCTCAACTCATCTTATGTGACACGGCCTTCGCAGAGGAGTGATTGACTATACACTGTTCATCAAAGAAAAGGATGGTGACTTACTGCTAGTTCAGATCTATGTTGATGACATAATCTTCGGTTCCAAAAACAAAGCATTATGCAAAGAATTTGAAGCAGTCATGAAAGATGAATTTGAAATGAGTGCCATGGGAGAGATGAAGTTCTTTCTCGGGTTACAGGTGGATCAGACACCACAGGGGATATTATTACATTAGACCAAGTATGTAGGCGATATTCTTAGTCGGTTCAATATGGAGAATACTTCAGCAGCTGGGACTCCACTTGCTACAAATCATAATGTGGCCCCCGACGAAAATGGTGATCTGGTGGATGCGACCATGTACCGAGGCATGATCGGATCCCTCATGTACCTCACTACCTCACAACCTAATATCATGTATGCGACGTGTCTTTGCTCCAAATATCAGGCGAAACTGAAAGTCAACCATCTCATAGGCGTCAAAAGAATATTTCGTTATCTGAAGGGCACTCCAACACTTGGGTTATGGTATCCTCATGACGATGACTTTGAGCTTACAGCGTATAGCGATTCGGATTATGGCGGCTGAAAAATGAACTAAAAGTCAACTTCAGCAGAATGTCAATTCTTTGGGAGAAGATTAGTCACGTGGCAGTGTAAGAAGCAGACATCAATTGCTCTTTCAACTTGTGAAGCGGAATATGTTGCTGCTGCAAGCTGCTGTTCACAAATCATCTAGATTCAATAGCAAATGCGGGACTACGGTTTCTAACACTCCTATATTTATTGATAATTCTGTTGCTATAGCCGTAACTAAAAATCCAGTCCAACATCCTAAGACCAAACACATCAGAATTAAATATCACTTTATACGTGATTGTTTTGAAAAGAATTTAATCGATGTTGTTAAAATTAATACGGACTTTCAACGCGTTGACCTCTACACAAAAGCTTTTGATAAACCAAGATTTTTATATCTGCTAGAGGTCAACGGGGTGAAAAAGAAAAGTGAAGTGATTTCAGACGATGATAGTAGATTGTCCAACGAGTAGAGTGATTTTTTATTTTATTTTATTTTATTTTATTTCTTCGTCTATTAAAATTCTAAACGCAAAAAAAAATCGGTTTTAGAATTTTAGGGGGAGAATAGGTTAAATTAGTATTAAATTAGTTATTTTAATTTTAGTACTTAAAAAAACAAGGGAGGAGGACAGTCTAGCTAATAGAAATGAGATCGTATATGTGATACTGATTCAATGTTTATGGAAAATGATAGTACACATGAACAATGAGTTTGGAACTTTAAAAGAATTTAATTGATTAAGATGCAAAATTCGAAGTATAAGTCTGAGAAGTCTAAACAACATAAAAACAAAAATGTTAGTAAAACTAGCTACTACTAAGGTAGCACAAAGAAAGTAGACCTAGAGGTTGCTAGACCACTACATGATGTGTTAGTAGATTCGACACAATAGAAGATTAGACCTAATTGGTGATCTAAATTCAAATTAAGTCGTTCAACAAGTTGTGGGTTATCATCTTATCCCTGGTTAACACAATCAACGAAGCTCCAATAAGGGGTGACGAGCAAAATAAACGCCACAAATATGTGCAGATGACCTTAAAAATGAGCAAAGCACATGAAAAATGCAAAAAGCAATCAATCTAATAACCTATGTTTTTGGTGCGATCTGTACAAAAAGAATATAATTGCTCAAACAAGAAGATATGTTGTGTGTCTCTCTGCTGTGCGATGGCACTGACCTGAGGATAAGCATAACATAAATATTCTAGAATTCATTGTTGTTTGCGCCTCTCTGCTGTGCTATGGCATTGACCTGAGGCTTGGCATCTCTTTGAAAGCTCTTAGAATATTTTCTTCTTGTCAAAATACCCGTAGACCGCTCAAAAATCTCCTCAGGAATGTTGATTACCATATATGTGTGGGATCCACAAATGCTTGTTGAAATAATTAAACATTAAATCATCACCAATATGTTTCAAAAATCTATGTATGGATTTAAGAGGACAAGTATACTGACAATAATCGTGAGCTACAATTCTTGAAAGTCCAAATCATTGTGTGTATCATACAACACTCGTATGATTTCCTAAACTTGCTAATGACTCTCGATGAAAACAAGAATCTAGCATCAAAAGGCTTTGGTAAAATGTCCCATATGATTTGATAAACCTGTATGATTCCATAATTAATCGTTCCAGTTATGATCAAAGTAACTTGATGCTATACTGTCTAGGAAGAAAAATTTGGTAGATACTTATCTTAGGATTTCAACCTCACACAAAAATACAAAAATATGTTTTAGCTTTCCTTTATTTCTAGTTGTTTAATTTAGTTAATTTTAGTTAACTTAGCAGTTAAATGTCGGACTACGCATCGGAAGTCAATCTGGGATTCACTCACTAAAAAGGTCACGTCTGAGGTGATCAATGGTTAAAATGTCTTATCAATAAGTAAAAGGGCTAAGTGTATGAATGGTCATAAGGTCAAACTCATAAGTATGAGCCATTTGAACGACTTTACCATGAGTATGGACCAGTCGTACGATTGACCATACTTATGAGCCCAATTGCAAAATTAAACCACACGTATGGACCAGATGTGCGAATGGACCATAAGTATGGGTCAATCCATATGATTGGATCATCAGAATGAACCAATCGCACGAATGGAGGTGATCGAATAAAACAGTTTCACGACTGAAACCTAGTCGCACGACTGAAGGTGACCGACTGAGCCAGTCGCACGACTGAGCCTCAGTCGCACGAATCAACAGTGCGATTAGGTTCAGTCACACGACTGAAAGAAACCCTAGTATAAATAAGGGGGAGTCGGTCGCAGACACTCATCACCCCCCCAATCGCTCTCTCTTCGCAAGATAGTACTGTTACACTGCCAAAATTTTGATTGAGTGTTCTAGACTGATTATTGTTGCTTCTAACGATTTCTGTTAATTATACAGGTAATGTGCGACGTTATCCACTCAAATGTTCATCAAATCACGCCCTAAGTCGAATTAATTTGACCCATAACTAGAACCTACACTTAGTTCACAAAACAAACCTATAAAACTAAGTAAATTGCTAACTTAAAATGTGTTAGATGTTAGTTGGAACGATTGCGAGTCTAATGAGCCAAACCACAACGTCTAACATCAAGGTTTGCTCAAGAATTGAATTTGAATGGAAAAACAGACTGTCATGCGAATGGACATACTGATGAACCTCAATCGCACGACTGAGCTGGGCGAATGGCACAATCGCACGACTGAACCATGCGTATGAGCTCAGTCGCACGACTGGTTCAAACGTATGGGATAGCATACGACTAAGCCCAGTCGCATGCTCAGTCGCACGAATGAGCTCTATCGCACGACTCAAACTCAGTCGCACTGTCCATTCGCACGACAACACAAAAGGATTCAAGTCCAATAAATTCAAATGTCATTCATTTACACACACTCTAACGTTTATCTATCTTATATTACATCAGCATGGCGAGTCGGTGGACGATGAGCACAAAGCACAACATATGTGCTCATCTAAACATTACGTCTCGGAATGCGTTTGAGTTCGCGGGCATTATTACATGTCTACGAAGATCGAGGATCTTCAGAGCTATCTCCACTACATGCACACCATACAGATCGATATAGTAGGCTTTCTAGGAAAGCATTGTTATAGAAAGGTCCTCAAAGGCTCACCGTATTAGGAGTTCCATCTTCGGTCAAGACATTGAGATCAGTGAGGAGGATCTGAGGTCAGTCTTAGAGTTGGGAGATGATGGCGATTCCCCTACCAGATTTCATCCGTTGACAGTTCGAGGATGTTTTCTTCGGGCTAAGTACTCGGGGGACATAAACGCAGGTGTGCTCAACAAGAGCAACCTGTGCCCCCAGTTCAAATACTTAGCCCATTATCTGCTAAAGTGTATAGCCTCGAGGTAGGGCGGATTTGATGAGTTGTTAGATCAGATCCAGAACGCGTATGTAGCTTTGGTGCTGAACCATCCATTTAGCTTTTCGAGGATGATCTTCACCTACTTGGTGGAGAACATAGAGGCCAAAGGCAAGGAAGGCTTATGCATGTACCCACATTTCATTCAGATGATCATCGACCAAAAGCTTCTTTCGCTGCCCAAGGAGAGAGAGGACGCAATTACACTAGAAGTGATGGATGATACCACCCTAGGAAGGATGAAGGTTTATCGGGGCAAGCAGGTGAAGCCCCCGGTAAGGACTTTGTTTGGGCATTTGGCCCGAGAGGACTACGTGGCGCCAACTAGGAGGAAGTGGTGTCACGATGATAGTGACTCAGATTCTGAGCCGATTGTGCTCCCATCCGACGATTCTGATGATGATGATAGTGGTGATGGTGGAGATACTGGCCCCACCCAATCTAGGGCCACTACCATAGACGTTACATCTCCATCATCCACCCACAGAGGATTTGAGACGGAAGGATTCCATCAGGACTTCCATGCTAATAAGGAGGAGGAGTCTGATAAGGAGCCATTAGTTCGGATGGTGGGCAGCAGGGTGGTTGCCACCAAGCGAGGGATTAGGGCGGTAGGTGGACTTTAGGGCGAGTCTGAGGAGGCTGATTGTTGGACCAAAAGAACCAATGAGCCAGATCAGAAAAACCTTTAAGTCCCACAGACGTCACAACAGCTGAAGAAGTTCTCTTTAGTAGTTGTGATGGTTTACTTTTAGTAGTAGTCTTTACATTTTCAGTAGTTTGTAATCAGTAGTTTAGTATAATGTAAAACATCTGAAGATCTTACACTTCAGATGTTGTAGTTTCAGTAGTTGTAGAATTAGCTGGTACTTTAGCTTTTATTGTAAGATGTCCTCAGTTGTTGTGGACATCTTCAGTAGTTTCAGTTATTTTCAGTTGTTTGTATAATCTGTTAGATGTC
>BJCM01241382.1:0-17321 GCA_018326385.1 Flaveria bidentis | reverse complement strand
ATATTTTCAAATATTTCGGATATTTTAATAAAAACTTCGGATATATGAAATATATTTCAATAAAATTTACTATATTTTTATAAAATTTATTAAATAATACAAATTTTTTTGAAATTCGGATATTTGAATCCGAAAATTGGGATATCCGAAATTTCAGATTCGAATTCGGATAGTAAAATCCACTACTTTATATTTGAATTTCGGATATTCGAAAATGAACACCCCTACTTTATATGATACAATTTCTTTATATCGAAGGACTACTAAATTAATTAAGTGTATATTTTCTTTGAAGTGAAGGTTCATCTAAATTAACAAAGTGTTTAGACCAATAAAATTTTTTACATATATAAACCTACGTTACAAATTTTAAAGACATTGTAAAATTAAAAGCACAAAGCTTAGAGCTTTGAGCTTTGGCTGACATGGTTTCTTGAAAACGTTTGAGTCATTTAAGAGCATTCATACTAGTTTCCTCAACCTCATCTCTATATTACACAAAAAATACTATTTTTTATATCTCTGTTAACTAAATAATCCTTTTAATATCTTATATCATTATATTTTCTCTCTCATCCACTCACAACCATTTTTAAAAATATTAAAAAAATTATAAGGGTTGTATCGTGTTTCTCCGAATATGAAGAATCACAATACAATCTCTATAAATATTCCCCTCTCATTCACTTACAACCACTGATAACCACCCTCAAAATATAGGTCACACACTTACATAAATAATAAATAATGAAAAACTACCGTGAATGGTTTTTGCTTTTTGGTGAGACGTTTGTCTATTGGAATGGGCCACACTTATAGCAGCATTAACAAAATGGATCTACATGTTAAGGTGAGCCAAAATTCGGTCGTGGGCCTAAAGCATACACTTGGTTTGGATATAATACATCTACATTAATACCATTATTGGAAAAACATTAACAAAGGTCAAACTTTTTTTAGTTTTTTTTTTCATGTTACAAAACCATCTTCATAATTATAATATAAGACTTATACATATATTCGTCATTAATTTATTATAAAAACATGCATGTGACTACAATCTCTTTGTTTCACAAAGCATCCTATTATTGTCATTTGTATTTAAATGCACTTTAAATTAAGCTAGTTATCATACCCGCGCTTTGCCGGTTATTAAAACATTCAACCGTTTCAATTGTTTGATCAAAAGTGGTCTCAGATGAACTACATGCATCTTCATCAACCAAGGGAACTCCGACAACACCAATGACAGGATCATCATAGCAATCTAAACAAAACAGGATCATCATAGCAATCTAAACAAAACAGGATCATCAACAACAAAATGGTTTTAGGTGAACATATGCTCATCATCATAAAACTAGGGAAACCATCACAACAAAAGTATTCATAGTCAACGAATATGGTCACAAATGAACCTAGTTTTAACATCATCGACAAAAACCCAAAGGAGGGATGATCCATAACAACGCAAGTTTTCTCAGATGAAATGAACCTACGTCAAACATCAACGACATCCACTCTGTAAGCCCAAGTTAAGCAACCATAAAGGCGGAGGTTCACTATGGGAGCATGTAAATTGGATAAAGTCGGTAACCGGCATGGTGGTCGTGTTGGGTGGTCCTTACGAGTGGCAACGAGTGCAATCTCCTACACCACTAACTTTGATCTCTTGAATATAATGATGGTGATGTTTCCCCTTAAGCACAATGGAGGTGGTGATGTACAATAGTTTCAGTGACGGTGGCTATGGTGGTCTCCTTTTCACAATCTCTAAAGAACCCCAAGTAGTTTTAGTGGTGGTAACTAAATGTGATGATGGGGATGAATCGATAGTGGTTGTGATGGCGGTAGTTACATCGTTCTTGGGACCACAAATGAACGTGATGGTGGCAATTGTGGTGGTTCCACTGGTTGGTGAGGGATTTGATATTGATTATGGTGGCGATGGTTTGTTAAGATCCTATTATTGGATGTAAATGAACTGAATGAATGCGAACAAGATCTTGTTCATATTTATGCATTAAAAAATAAGGTTGTTCATGAACGGTCATCGAACAAGATTTCTTATTCATGTTCGCTCATTAAGGAAATGAATTGTTAATGAACTATACACCAACACTTACCGAATATAAATGAACAAATAAAAGACAAATAAGCACAAATAAATGTTCATAAACATAAAATACACAAATGAAAGTTTATCAAGCATTAACATAATTATCCGAACATACTTTACATAATTATAACTAACACAAAATTCAAGTTTCTCAAATTTTAGCACAATTAAAGTTCAAAATAGTCAAATGGGAAATCGTGGATGTTGGTAGATACATATGTATAACTAGGTATCATATTCTTAAAAGTTTAAATTTAATAAAGTAAAAATATAAAACAAGCACTATCAAACATTCACAAACATAAATGAATAACACAGTAACTATTCATGTACATTTGTTTAGCCTTAAATGACAAAATTCTCTTGTCTATGTTCGTCCATTCATCAAACAAACATACATAAATGAACTTTGCGTTGAATAATTCATGAACCGTTTGTTGACTATTTGGTTTGTTTATAGCTCTAGTGGCCTATGGTGGAGATGATGATTGTTGTTTGAGACTCTCGATCGTTGCATGGTTGGTGATAAAGGTGTAATGTGATGGTTGTGATTTGGGTTATTGGTTGTTGGTTGTTTTTGGCGAAGGTGTATATAAATTTTAATCATGCATAACATTTTTTGAAGTTCCAAACCGGAACAAACAGAGCAAACACGCCCCATCAAGTACATAACTAACTAATCAAACAAGCAATTTACTAAAACAAACCATTAAACGATCAAAATAAAAAAACCAATCCAAATTGTTTATTGCCCTTGAATAAGTGATATTGTCTAATAGTTTATTATTTCAAACAAGTATTCTCAAGAACCATTACCTATAAAAAAGCTCTTAAAAGTCAACATATATTGGAAAGTTCACATGTATAAATAGTAAAAAATAAGTTACTGTGTAAGTCAAGTGCAATACATGTGTGTGAATAATAACAAAAGTTGTTGTACACTCCAACACAAACACATGACCCTACCTAATAATGTACACCTCTCAAGACTAAGCACAAGCATTACACAACCGAATTAGATTCACCGAAGGTCTCATCCAGGCTAAATAAGTGGTAACTAGTATACTGATAATAAGGGTAGGGATGTCAACCCGTTAGTACTAACAATACCTCTCCACGAATCCCAAAATGGAGTTTAATAGTCATGATTCAGAACATGAGGACTTAAGAATAGGAACACACTTATAAAGATCATCTAGACTCAATTTATGACCCAAACCCTAATTTTTCAACATGGAGGGGGGTTTGGATTCGAAGCAATTTCTTTGCAATTTAAGTGTTCTTCATCCTCATAAACAACAAAGGTATGATTTTTCTTCATTTTCTCACAAGATTATTGAGGTATGTTGCTAGAAACTAGAAGGATCTTAATGGATGTAATAATTGTTGATTGGGGTTGGTTCTATAAGGTGTTTGATGAATTGATGTTGCAAATTATCTTTATATTCTTGGCTATTGTTAAAATGTTAAGCTAGATAATGATTAGGGCCAACTTTGAATTACATTGTTGAATTTGGTATTTTCACTTCTGCAAGTCAAAGTTACACACTTTTGTGAAATTAGTTTATTAACTTGTTAAAACTTAAACTGTATAGCTTGGGAATAATAAGTTAAGTATAACTATAGATTCAACAATTCAAGGAGCCATCGCTTGGAATAAGTGTGAGGAAGATATGGTTCATAAACCCTATACTTATTTTTGGTTTAATAGTTTAATTTGGTTATGTTGCCCTAACAAAGTTTGTTTGTGTGTTTGAATCGGTTTAATGTGTGTAGATGGGAAGAAAAGGGAAATAAACAACTGGTCCGTCAAGAGCTAAGCCTAAACCATATTGAAGGAAAGTTTAAACTCAAGAGCATGATGACGGGGGAACGTGTATCAGAGATTATCCATGGGAAAAACCCGTATGGAAGACTGGATCGCTAGGAAATAAGGAGAGGATATTTCACAAACTACTATAAGATGTTCAATCAAAAATATCCTCACAATGAATTCTTATATGAACAGGTGGTAAATTAGGATGACTTTCAAGCTTTCGGAATAGTGTAAAATTTTGAAGCAATTGGTTGGGAAGCAGCCTTGAACTATTATGATAGGGTCACTGATCAAAAATACATGATCCTACTAATGGAATGGGTTGGTTCATAACATATGAAGGTGGTAGATCCCCACCAAAGACCACGAGGTTCGTCGGTGATGTTACAAGCAAGGAGGTTATAATGTCTAATGAAACTTTAAATGAGATTGCCGACTTTGTTTCTATACCAGATAGGCGTGGATCTAATAAATATCTATACACGTCTACGTTGGAATTATTTGACAAGTGTCATCTACACCCTCAATGACACCAAATGTTGTCTGACCTGTTGTTACCCAACAATGATAGGAACATGAGAAGGGATAGAATGAAAATGCCAGTAAGGTTGCTACTTTTGATCGTTCAGCAGTATATTTTACTATGTAGAAGTGATCGAGGATATTTGAGGCATCAAGATGTGCAGATAGTGCATTCCATCCTAACTAGTTCATCCAGAATCTATTTTAAGCATTTGGTTATGATGAACATATGGTATTCACGGAATAAAGTGGATAAGCAGATAATTTCATACTGTCGATTAAAAACTGCATTGCTGAAAAATCATGGAGTTAGCATCGAGAAGACAGATTTTTGTGAGGAAGAGTATCATACATCTTATTTCGAAGGGTTGAGCGTGTTTGCTTGATCATATGATAAAACTAATCGATATCACAAATTAACAAATACTAGAAAAAAATATCGTACATTGAGGTTGGATGCTAAACCATTAGATGAAGGGGAAACTAACGAACCAGATAGTGGAGAAGAGGAAGTGAGTAATGAATGATAATGGGGAGCGAGTACACCTTACTTTTGTGGTATGCCTAACTATTATGACACTTATAGGGATACCAAGGTATGGATGAGTTTGTGGCTCAACACAGGCTTGCGGATTTTGATTCGTGGATAGGATACCAACATGCCACTTATGATAAAAACACATGTGGATTTAGCAGTTACACTGGGATAGTATGTTGAACTAATAGACAATAACATTCGAATCGCTCTCATGCATGGAATCAGGAGCGTGAGGTGATTTTTAGATGGCAGCATGATCAAAGGAGAAGGATAATGCTTGGCAAGCAGGTGACCAGTGATTGAGCATATAAAGATTAAGGATACACTACTTTTGTATCATATGACGGAATAGTGAATTATCCGGTCCTACCAATTTATCACTCTAAGTGGATTTACCACATTCAGGATGTGAAGCCATAAAATCAAGGAAGCTCATATGAATCTTTTAACATTGGAACCTTTTCAGATGCGATGAGAAGGTTGCACTGATCCTCAGAACCGTCGCTACTGAGTACGAGCTGATCCATAATCAGGTCCATGTACTCTTTCTATCTATTGATTTTTTTCTTAATTTTGAGTTGTATCTGTTTGTTTGTGTAGATACATGTGTACCTAGTTTATGAGCTTAATATAAATGTCTTTCATGACTTACACATATGTAATAAATGGGTTCAATAAAATATAATATATGGTTGATGTTTATAATGTTGAATATTTCATAGTATTATTATGTGTTAAATATAATGAACTTACTATATAGGTTTGAGGTTGTTGTGCATAGTTCTTAATCAATAATGATTGAGAAATGTGTTCAACCTAGTCGTATGAGTCTTCATGCGAATGGACCATACTAATGGACCATACACATGAATACATCATGCTTATGGACTAGTCGCACGACTGAACCAGGAGACTGGATTAGTGACACGATTGAGACATAAGATTGACTCAGTTGCATGACTGAACCTTCAGCCGTGCGTATAGATCAATCGCATGACTCAGTCGCACGAATGGTTCAGTCATACGATTGGAAACCCATAACCTATAAATACCACTTAATTCGTAAAAAAAACGTATCAATTGAAAATAATTAAGAGAATACTTCATACTACACGAACCCTAGCCGTCTAGAACGTCCAAGGAAGCCTGTACAACTTCATAGATCATTCCTGATCGATCTCTATTCATTCATAATGTTTAGTTTCAATCTTATATCAATCGGGTATTTGTTCTCACTGATTGGATCGCCAATAAAATAGGATTCCACACTATTTGATCCGGTATAAACACAGAATCTGTTAGTATTCCGTACGTACACGGTCCTGACAAGTGGTATCAGAGCCTTGGCTCTTGATTTTGCGTTTGATTCAATTAGAATTGTGTCAAAACTCATGTTTTAACTCAAAAGAGTCATCTTTTTGAGTCCACATGTGTTTTTTGACGTTTCCAGGCATCAAAGTTGAAGTTTTTCATCATACGGCAGATTAGGGTTTCTGGGTAAATCGTAATTCGTGTCTAAGTGTGAAAAATTCGAAAATTTTCAAACACAGAAGCCTTCAGTCGCACGAATAGCTCATTCATACGATTGAGTCATCCGTATTGTCCATTCGTACGATTAAGTCATCCGTATTGTCCATCCGCACGATTGAGTCATCCGTATTGTCCATCCACACGATTGACTGATCCGTATTGTCCATCCGCACGATTGAGTCATCTGCACGATTGACTCATCCGCATTGTCCATTCGCACGACTGAATCCAATCGCATGATTGAATTCATTCACACCCTTTAATCGCATAAGTGATCCATACGTATAGTTCATTCGCACGATTAAAATTGCCTGTTTTCCAAGTACAAAGTTTTACAAATGGAAGATCAGTTTTTTGCATTTATGGCCGGGAAGGAATCATGCATCCAGAATCTTCCGCTTCTGGAGAATGAGATAGGAAACAATAACAAACCGCCGAAGCTTATAACGTTGGATGACTATCCACAATGGAAACAACGGTTTGAGATTTATTTGAATGGTGTTGATCCCAATCTCTAGACATCCATTGAGGCTGGTTACACAACACCAGTCAATGCTAATGGTGTGAAGTTAACATTAGGAGGGATGAATGATGCTCAAAAGATACTTTTCAATTCTAAGAAGAAAGTCTATGCCCTGCTGACTCAGTCAATCCTGAAAGACATCTTTCACCAATTTTCTGAGAACAAGCAGGCCAAAAAGAGGTGTGATGGAAATGCGACGTTAAATGCACTTAAGGCTAAAGATCTAAAGAAGGAGTTTGATAACTTCTACTCAATTAGGAATGAGAGCTTGGATGACATCATTGATAGGTTCTACCATCTAATGAGTGAGTTGCACACTCATGGTGTAATGACGTCTATGGAAGATAAAGTTTCAAGCTTTGCAAATGGTTTGCTTGAGAAATGGGATTCATTTGTGTCCAACCTGAGACAGAATGATATACTTGCTACATTGGACATATATGAATTTATCATGAAGTTAAGGGAGGAGGAACTGAGGATGAAATACCCATCGAAGAAGGATCTTATGTTCAGAATCCTTCACTCTACAACTCAGTTCCCAATCCAACTGGTTCAGGAGCACCACTTCAAACAACTTTTGTGTCCAGTTCCGTGGTTCCTTCTCAATCCACTACTTCAAGTAAAGAAACGTCTGGGCCATCATCTACCCAATATATAGTGCCTGAAGCCTATACAACGAAGTTGAAGACCGATAATCTCGATAATATCACAGTGGAGGTTGCAAAAAAGCACATGGATCTTCTAGCAGCAGTGGTTCAATCGTATGATGGTTTAGTTGCTAGGAAGATCCGAAATTGTCATCTTGCAGATGAAGACTACGAGCAGGTTAACGAGAACGAGTAGAGAGGATGGATATCATGTGGTCTCTAGCAAGTGCAGTTAGACGAGCTAAAAAGTTCGTTAAGAAGACGAGTCAGAATCTTGTAGCCACAAAAGATACGGCCTTTGGTTTCGACAAAACCAAGGTCACCTGCTTCAATTGTGGTGAAAAAGGGCATTTTAAACGTGAATGAGTGAAGCCCAAGAAAATAGGAAATGGTAACCCATTTCCTACTTTCAACCGTCAAAACAAAGACATGGTTGGAACCAGTTCTGCAAAGAAAGAGACTAAAGCACTAACTGCCCAAGGTGATGAAGGACAAGAATGGTCCTTCCGATTTGTCTCTCTAGGAGAATCAAACATTGCTTGTGTAGAAGAATTGGATGTTGAGTCAGCCAATGAAAGTGAGATTGCAGCAGAGCAAGCGATGTCAGATACAGAAGAAGCTGTGAACTGTTAAACCACTTGGTTAAGGAAGAGCTCAGAGTTTCAAGTTTAGAATCTCCAACAACAATAGATTCTACCTCTGTATTGATGGCTGATTCAACTGACTCCTCATAGGTAAGTTCTTTAGATCAACTATTTAATAAACATACTTGTTCTGAATGTGAAAAATTTAGGGAAAGCATAGATCTAAAATTTGCTAGGTTATTAGACACACAATGATAACTTAGTAAATGACTTACAACTCTGCACTGAAGCTAATCGCATATTAAAATAAAATGAGTACAGTTTTAAAGAAAAGATAGAACTGTTGGGTAAACAACTAAGGGAAATCGAGGTTGTTGCCTTTAATCAATCTAATGACATAAAATTTTATTTAAATTCATTAGAAGAAACCAAAAAGGAGAAAGCAGTTTTGGAAGTCGAGGTTAAGTAATTAAAACAAAAACTGCATAGTTGGGCTAGTTCTTCTCATATAGTATAAAACTTAGTGAATGAACGAAACAATGGGGAAGGTTTGGGATATAAAGTAGTGCCACCATCACATGAGCTAATTTTAAATACAAATTGTAGACCAATTAATAACAATCCAATTAAGGATCATGTGGTGTCTACTCCTCTAGTTAGTGATCCTGATTCCATGGGTAAGTCTATGAAATCTGACACTAAACAAAAGGAAGCTACTTTGAAATCAAAAGGCAAGATGCCCGTTGAGAACTTGGATGATGCATTTAAAAAGGTTAATGTAAGGTCAGGTTCACCAAAGTCCATTTTAGAACCCAAACTGACTAAACCAATCAACCACACACGTGTAAGTCATCAAAGTCCAACAAAAGGGCATGTTAAAGATGTTCAAAACGTCAAAACAACTAATTTTGTTAATAAAGGTGTTACATCTAAAAGAGTAGAGACAAAATCAAACCAGAAACACCTCACACCTTCACTAAGCTCAACATCACATAAAAGTTTTCCTTAGTCTGTTGAAGCAAGATCTTGCTACAATTGTTGAAAACAAGGACATATTTCTACAAATTGTCCTTACTATCAGACACCCAGAAAGAAAATTGAAATTTATGACACACAACCAAGTTCTTCTAAAATAAGAACTAACACTCCACCTAAGAGTGTTAGTGTACCAAAAGTTCAAACAATAAGTCAGTCGTTTGTTTACCACAAACAGGCCTTACACAAAACTTGCTTATAGAAAGAGAAATCAAGTATAGGGTCTGATAGTGAGAATGATAAGAAGAAATATATGCCCTCAGCCTCTAAAGGACAATGGGTTGAGTTTATGATGTGTGATTCCTCTGGGTCACCCAAGCCGGTTAAGGCTTGGGTCCCAAATATGAACTAACAAGTTTCTTTGATTGTGCAGGTTGTCCGCTATAGCGCTATCACTAACACTTGGATTATTGATAGTGGGGTGTCCAGGCACATGACAGGGAATTCGTCCCTCCTTTTTAGTGTCAAAAAAATCAAAGGGGGACATGTTTCATTTGCTGGGAACAAAGGAGGATACATCACAACACAAGGTGAAATGGAAAGTGAGAAAGTCAAGTTTGATAAGGTCAACTATGTTCAACAACAATAGAACAACTTGCTTTCTGTTTCCCAGATCTGTGATAAATGATTCAAAGTTGTTTTTGACAACAAGAAGTGCTACATGTTGAAGAAGGACTATGTGATTGAGGAGGATAAGGTTCCCATGTCAGCTTCAAGATATAACGACTTGTATGTCTTGGATCCATCAAAAGCATCCATAACTGATCACATAGTTTAATGTTTTTTGTCAAAGGTAACTGAGAGAGACTTGGTCTCATGGCATAGGAGATTAGGACACATTAATCCTAGAAAGATGAATCACTTGATTCAGAATGATCTAGTGAATGGTGTAAATGTTAAGAACTTCCAGCTTCCAGACTTCTGCATAACTTGCAAGAAAGGGAAACAAACCAAGAAGGCTCATAAGTCAAAGAAAGTTAACTCTATAGATATGCCTCTTGAGCTTCTGCACATGGATTTGTTTGGCCCTGTTAGTATAAAGAGCATTGCAGGAGATCTGTATTGCTTTGTAGTAACAGATGATTACTCAAGATTCTCTTAGGTGATGTTTCTGAAAGACAAATCAGAAACCTTTGAATCATTCAAACATCTGGTAACTACATTGGAATCACTCTACAAGCTGAAAGTTAGGCAAATTCGATCTGACAACGGAACTGAATTCAAGAATCAGTGGATGGAGGCATATTGTAAAGAAAGAGGAATTGTTCATCAATTCACCTCTTCCTACACTCCAGAGATGAACGACGTAGCTGAAAGAAAGAATCAAAGTTTGATCGAGAGTGCTTGAACAGTGCTTGTCGACTCAAAACTGCCTATTCAATTCTAGAATGAGGCAGTGGCAAATGCGTGTTACACGCTCAATCGAGTCTTAGTGGTCAAGCGACATGGAAAAACGTGTTATGAACTACTCCAGCGATGTAAACCTAATTTGGAGTATTTAGAACCGTTTGGTGCACCTTTTACATTGTTGAAGAAGACTCAAAATGGAAAGTTCAGCGAGAAGGCAGAAGAAGGGATATTTCTCGGATACAGCATACCAGACAAGAGAGTTTACAACAACTCAACGGGTGAGGTAGAAGTGTGGTGCAATGTTGACGTTCAAAGATACACCACCCCCCAACTGGGAAAGGACCCTCATTCTTCTTTGAATATGATGGTTTCTTTAAATCCTTCAATATGCCGCATTCTCATACTGATGACAAGTTGTCTGCTAGAATGATGTACGATGCTCTTAACACTCCTCCACCAGACTCGACATCAATAGGCCCATTAGATGATTCCTCTAAATCTTCAGGGGGAGACCTTGAAGTGAGTGAGTCTTCATCTGATGATGAGGCAGTTGAAACTGCTAATGAGAACCAGGAGGAACAGGTTCCTACCAATGAAAGTACACAAGCATCAAATCCTGATGCCTCTAACATTTCGGAACCTCATACTCCAACAGCTACAGATCCTGAACCTTAGTTTAACAATCTGGATAATGAGGTGGCTGTTCCAACAACTCCCGAATCACGGATAAATGTTTATCATCCCTTGGACAATGTCATTGGGAATGTTAGATTGGGAGTACAGACCAGAAATCAGCTATACACAGTTGATTATGCCTCGGTAATGGAAAAGGGATTGTTCACGATGGTGTATATCGATGTTTTGTGTCTCATTTTGAGCCAAAATATGTGAGTGAAGCCTTAAACGATGAGGCATGGGTCAGTGCAATGCAAGAAGAACTCCAACAGTTCAAGAAATTAGGAGTATGGACCCTTGTGAACAAACCAAAAGGTTCTAAGGTAATTGGTACTAAATGGGTGCTGAAATGCAAGAAAGATGACCAAGGGGTCATAATAAGGAATAAGACCCGACTTGTAGTTCAAGGATTTTGACAAGTCGAAGGCATAGATTACAATGAAGTGTTTGCCCCAGTGGCAAGGATGGAAACAATACATATATTTCTAGCTTTTGCATCCTACATGGAGATCAAAGTCTATCAACTAGATGTCAAGAGTGCGTTCCTTCATGGTGAAATCCGCGAGACAGTTTATGTCAATCAACCCAAAGGATTTGAGGATCCTTATCATTGGGATAGAGTTTACAAGCTGGATAAGGCTCTCTACGGGCTCCATCAAGCCCCGAGAGCATGGTATGAGAAACTCTCAACTCATCTGGTGAAACACAGTTTTCACAAGGGAGTTATTGACTGTACACTGTTCATCAAAGAAAACGATGGCGACTTACTGCTTGTACAAATTTATGTTGATGACATAATCTTCGGTTCCAAAAGCGAAGAGTTATGTAAAGAATTTGAATCTGTAATGAAAGTAGAATTAGAGATGAGTGCCATGGGGGAGATGAAGTTCTTTCTCGGGTTACAGGTGGATCAGACACCAATGGGAATATTTCTACGACCACGTATGTAGGCTATATCTTTAGTCGGTTCGATATGGAGAATGCTTCTACAGCTGGAACTCCACTTGCCACAAACCATGATGTGGCACCCGACGAAAATGATGATCTGGTTGATGCCACCATGTATAGAGGAATGATCGGATCTACCATGTACCTCATAGCCTCACGACCTGATATCATGTACGCGACGTGTCTTTGTTCCAGATATCAGGTGAAACCAAAAGTAAACCATCTCATCGGTGTCAAACGGATTTTTCATTATCTAAAGGGTACTCCATCACTCGGGTTGTGGTATCCTCATGACGATGACTTTGAGCTTACTGCGTATAGTGACTCGGATTATGGCGGTTGCAAAATGAATTACAAGTCAACTACAGCAAGATGTCAGTTCTTTGGGAGACGGTTAGTCACCTGGAAGTGTAAGAAGCAGACCTCCGTTGCTCTGTCAACATGTGAAGTTGAATATGTTGCTGCTGCAAGTTGCTGTTCACAAATCATCTGGATTCAACAGCAAATGCGCGACTATGGTTTGCAATTTTCTAACACTCCTATTTTTTTGATAATTCTGCTGCTATTGCAGTAACAAAAAATCCGGTCCAACATCCTAAAACTAAACATATTGGTATTAAATATCACTTCGTACGTGACTATTTTGAAAAGCACTTAATTGATGTCGTTAAAATAAATACGGATTTTCAACGCACCGACCTCTACACAAAAACATTTGATAAACCGAGGTTTTTTATATCTGTTAGCGGTCAATGGCATGAAAAAGAAAAGTGATGTGATTCCAGAAGACGAGAGTTCATAGTCCGACTAGTGTAGTTAACTTTATTTTATTTTATTTATTTTCTGTCTGTTAAAATTTCAAAAACACAAAAAGACTTTCGGTTTTAGAATTTTAGGGGGAGAATAGGTTAATTTAGTATTAAATTCGTGCATTATTTAATTACTTAAAAAAAGAGGAAGGAGGACAGCTTAGCCAAAAGAAATTAAATCAAATTTGTGATTCTGATTCAACATTTATGGAAAATGATAGTACACAAGGAACAAATTGTTTGGGACTTTAAAAGATTTTAAAATGATAAAGATGTAAAAATTCAAAGTTTAAGTCTGAGAAGTCTAAGCAAAATAAAAGGAAAAATGATAGTAAAACTAGTCTGCTACTGAGGTAACATAGAGAAAGTAGACCTAGAGGTTGCTAGTTCATTATATGATGTGTTGGTAGATTCAACACAATAGATTAGTAGACTCATTGGTGGCTTTAAATTCAAACTAAGCTGTTCAACTTGCTATGGGTTCCCATCTTATCCTTGTTTAACACAATCAACGTATTTCTAATAAGGGGTGATGAGCAAAATAAATGCCACAAATGTATGCGGACGACCATAAAAATGAGCAAAGCACATGGAAATATGAAAAATGCAATCAAGCTAATAACTTATGTTGTTGGTGCATTATGTGCAAAAAGAAAAGTAAATGCTCTAACAAGAAGATAGGTTGTGTGCCTCTCTGCTGTGCGGTGGCACTGACCTGCGGATAAGCATAACCTAAATATTTTAGAATTCATTGTTGTTTGCACCTCTCTGCTATGCGATGATATTTTTGAAAGCTCTTAGAATAGTTTCTTCTTGAAATATACCCGTAGACCGCTCAAAAATCTCCTAAGGAATGTTGATTACCATATAAGCGTGGGATCCACAAATGCTCGTTGAAATATTTAAACCTTAACTCATCACCAACATGTGTCAAAAATCTATGTATGGATTTAAGAGGACAAGTATACTGATAATCATTATGAGCTGTAGTTATTGAAGTCAAAATCAGTGTGTGCATCCTATAGCTCTAGTATGATTTCCTAAAACTGCTATTGACTCTTGGTCAAAACAAGAATCTAGCATCAAAATGGTTTATTAATATGTCCCAAATGATTCTGATATACCTGTATGATTCCATAATGAATCGTTCCAGAAATAATAAAATTAATTTGAAGCTATGTTGTCCAGGAAGTAAAATCGGTTAGAAGTACTTTAATAGGTATAATTCCATCTCGAATCAAAAATACAAAACTATGTCAAGTTTTGTTCTAAATTTCAAAGTGTTTTCAATTTTTGTTTTCTAGTAATTTGTTATAAAGATGCCGGACTCTACAATTAGACGGAATCTATGAATCACTCACTCAAAAGGGGTCACATCTGAGGTGACCAAAATGTTTAAAATTAAAAGGATCTCGTCTGAGGTGATCAAACTATTTTAAAATTAAACGATCATGTCTGAGATGATCATCGGTCATAATGTTCAATATCAAAAGGTAAACGTTTTAAATTGTTTGAAAGTGTGTGAGGTCAAACTCATAATTATGGACCAATCGCACGATTGGACCATAAGTATGGGCCAATCGCACGACTGGACCATAAGTATGGATCAGTTGTGCGATTGGATCATGAGTATGAGCCAATCATATGATTGAATCATAAGTATGGACCAGTCGCACGATTGGATCATAATCATGGAGCAACCCATGCGATTGGATCGCTAGAATGAACCATTTGCACGAATGGATGAGGCCGTATGAGCCAGTCGCACGACTGAACCCCAGTCGCACGAATGAAGCATGCGAATGGGCCCAGTCGCACGAATGAAGCATGCGAATGGGCCCAGTCGCACGAATGAATGTTAACTTAGTATAAATAGATGAGAGTCGGTTGCATTTGTAACACCCTTCATTCGCTCACCCTTCATACGCACGAACATACGGATACTCTGCCCCAATTTCATTTGATTGCTTTTACCGATTGATTGTTATTGTAACGTTGATTCTCTTCATATACAGGTAATGTGAGACCGAAATCAACAACAATGCCCGGTTTAATCAAACCTTAAGGACCGAAATAATTCAAAACAAGAACTTTAAAAAACTTCTCAAAATAAACCACTTAAATGGATATAATTTGATTTAACGAACATTAGGTGTTATTTTGAGTTTCTTGTGAATCTAATGAATCAAATCAAAACGTTTAGCATCAAATTATTGACCAAGATTTGAATTCAAAGTGTCGAATAGAGCTTTATGCAAATGGACGTGCTGATGAACTTCAATCGCACGATTGAGCTGGGCGTATGATTTAATCGCACGAATGAACCATGCGTATGAGTTCAGTCACACGACTGGCTCAACCGCATGGCATAGCATACGACTAAGATGAGACGCAGGTTCAATCGCACGACTGAGCTCAATCGTACGACTAAGACTCAGTCGTATTGTCCATTCGCACGACTGAACAAAATGAACCAAGTTCTTTAAGAGTCAAATGTCATTATTTACACAAATCTAACGTATATGTGGCTTGTGTTACAAAAACATGGCTAATATATGGACTATAAGCACCAAGCACAACATCTGTGCTTATCTTGATGCTACATCCCGTAACGCTTCTGAGTTCACTAGGATTATTGCCTTTTTGCGCAGATCGAGGATCTTCAAGGCCATTTCCACACCATGCACATCATATAGATCTATTCAGCAGGCTTTCTGGGAAAGTTCGTTGAGCCCTACTGTATCAGGAGCTCTCTCTTTGGACAAGATATTGAGATTGGCGAAGACAATTTGAGGAGGGTCTTGGACCTGGGTGAGGATGGAGCCTACCTAACCAAGCTACATCCCCTGACTAATCGGGGATGTTTTCTTCGGATCAAGTACGCTAGGGACATCAATGCTGGTGTGCTCAGTAAGAGCAACATTTGCCCCCATTTCAAGTACTTGGCCCACATCATTCTGAAGTGTATAGCTTTAATGAAAGGAGGCTTTGACGAGATGTCAGACCAAATCTAGAACACATATGTCGCTCTGGTGCTGAACCATCCATTCATTTTCTCCCGTATGCTCTTCATATACATGGTAAAGAACATCAAAGACAAGGGCAATAAAGGCTTCTGTATGTACCCACGGTTTTTACAGATGATCATTGATCAGAAGCTTCCGTTGCTGCCAAAGGAGAGAGACGATGCGGTTACCCTTGAGGTGATGGATGATACGACTCTAGGTCGGATGAAGGTTTACCAGGGCAAGCATGTGAAGCCCCCGGTGAGGAGATTGTTTGGGCATCTGGCCCGAGAAGACTACGTGCAGGACCGGTGAAGGGGGTCACTTACAACACAACAACACAAGAGGAGAACAAACTAAAACTTAATCAAACAGTGAACTGGATTAACCATAATATGAGATACTAAGAACACAAGAGACAGAACAAGCGAACAAGATACACAAGTATATGGTTTTCAAGATTGTAGTATATTGCTTTCTCAAGTTTTATTACAAGTGTTACAAAGCATAAAATAAAGTTACAAGAACCTAAGATACTTATACTATATCCTACAGCCGGCCATTCTTTGAAGGACAGCTGGATACAATTGTCTAGACACAAAACAAAATCAATTGTAGAGTCAAAAGGCAGATTGCCTTTTGACTAGTGACTATGACATACCATAGCTCACATCCTTATCTATTACAAAAAGCATAAAGTACATAAAGTAGAAAGTTACAAACTCAAGACCTCAATGTACAAAAGCATGAGGCTTTTCACCAACTCATGTAAGTTGGTGACTTTACAGAGTTGCAGCGGAAAGGTGTCTAGCTTTATGGAAAAGTACATCAGATAAAGCATGTTGTTAAAAGTCTTGGGAAGAAATTTGTCTTCAAGTGTTGAGCTTCGGAAGACTTTGTCTTTGAAGCTTCAGAAGACTTCATCTTTGGCTTTGGAAGATTTTGGTCTTGGCTTTGGAAGACTTCACACTTAGAATATTTCTGTTGTATGTGTGAAACTTCCGAAGCATTCTTCTTCAATGCACTTGTGCAGCATGCAGGAGAGACTTTGGGTGTTTGAGTTGCATCAGCCTCTTCATATATTCTCTACAAACTCCCCCTAGGCTGATGCTACCAAAAACATTAGTAGACTTCAGATATCAACAATCCTCATTAGGATAATCACCATTCCTTTCTTCATGAGGTGATCAGGATCCTTCAGACTGTCAAAATGTCTTCTC
>BJCM01241379.1:0-13853 GCA_018326385.1 Flaveria bidentis | reverse complement strand
GTCAACTTAGTCAGTGGAGAAGCGATCTTGGAAAAGTCTTGAATGAATCTTCTATAGTAGCCCGCCAAACCCAAGAAGCTACGAATCTCGGATGGCGTCTTCGGGGACTTCCAAGAAAGACTTCGACCATCCTAAACCTTAGGGATGCATACCACAACACCATTCAAGCACACACAAGCTCACAATCAAGACTCAAACGCATCATACATACACATACACATACACAAACGGGTCAAACATGCACACACTCAAAAACCCGATTTTTCGATGTGTTCCAGCCCCAAATCATTCAAAAACGTTTAAAAGAGGGGTACTAGAACTCACACAAACGACCACGACAAGAAGAGCTTCGAATTGACTCGCTTCTCAACGATTTTGGCTACTCGAACCATCCCGAACCAACACTTTTTCCTCTTTTCTTCCTTTCTCTATTCTCCTCTCTTTTCTTGGCTGAAATATTGGTGTGGGGAGAGGGTAAAGGGTTGCCCCCTCCCTTAAATACTCCCGCTTCCCCAACTTTCTCTCCTTGGCGAGTTTGGTCCCTCGACTTTGGACTTTATTTCTTTTCTTCTTTCGTCGGCTTCAAAATAAATAAATAACAGGGTGTTATTGATACATGAAGTTTTTGTTAAAACTTAAACCTTCTTGTGCACAATTGTCTTGTATACATAGTCAACAAGGTCCAAAAGCAATAAATGGTTCTAAGCAGTAGCCTTGGACCATATAATAATATAAGTTTTTCATAGTACTTTTAAAGTATCCGCAGAAGCTACAGTGTGCTTTAAGCATCAGCAGAAGCTATAGTGCCTGTTTTAAGCATCAGCGGAAGCCACAATGTGCTTTCTATGCGTTTTAAGCATCAGTAGAAGCTACAATATCCGCTCTAAGCATCAGTAGAAGCCACAGTGTGCTTTTTAAGCAACAGCAAATTCTACAGTGAAAATCTTATTGTCTATCCGTAGATTGGTAAACTACGGATGAGCAAAGTTCATAAAATATAATCTAATTTCATAGTTTGGTAATCTATGAAAATTTATGTTATACTTAATCAGCAGAAGTTTTTAAGTCATCCACAGATGATATATGGTATCCGTAGATAATGTGCGAATGAATTGAGAATTACGGAGAAGTTAAATTGCTGAGGGTCCCACATTAAAATTAATGTGTCTGAGAGAGTATAAATGATGTTCTCTGACTTCAATATTCATTACTCACTTTTTTCAGAACACTTTTCAGACCTAGAAAAATGCACTCAACAAACTTTTCCCCCTTCTATAACATTCAAAAATTACCAAATCAAAACATCAAAAAAACATATATTTTTGCTCTCAGATCATTGTATTCAAGGTAAAATATGTCGTTATGTTCAATAATGAACCGTTTGATCTTTGTCTAGACTCACAACTGTTCGCATACTCATTTCAACAATCTGAGTCTAATGAAATCTTCTTTTCTCTTATGAACAAATGGACAATCGATTTGCTAAAGAACACAATGTGTGTGATTTCTTAAACTCGGACGACCCTGCTTCAAAAGGGTGTCAAGATATCATTCGATATCTAAGAAGATCTAGGCTGTGTTATGCCTTATCATCAGAACCCGTGATTCATCGATCGCACATCACTAATTTCTGGAACTCTGTTCACATAGAAGAAGATGACGAAGTTTTCGTGGCAGAAGTCAAGAACCAAAGATTGAGGATGACTGAGCAAACCATAAGGTCAAATCTAGAGTTAGGAGAACACGAAGTTGGTGATCCTGATGTGTTCGAGAATGAATACAAAGAGAAAGTCTTTTTTCTGATGGGGTATGATGGTGATTTTGCCAAAGGGGAGATAAATAAAGGAAGATTATGCAAGCCATACAGATTCCTATGCCACACTTATCTTAAGTGCATATCCAACAGGAAGTCTGGGCTCGACAGATTCTCAAGGCACATATCATCGGATCATTGGCATCTTTTAAGGAAGAACATACAACTACTCAAAATACATCTTTAATTGTCTATGTGACCACATCAAAGTGCAAAAGGATGACAAATAGAAAGAGATGGAGATGTGTTGGTGTAAGCTCATTTGGGTAGATCTATCTTGAACAAGATCAGTGGAAGGTATGAAGGATGAGACATGCCCATGTTTGCTCATATGGTTAATGCTACTGCAAACATTCCTCAAGAGCTTTCATGGGAAGATCAATAGGAGGACTCTCCAACCAACTCTGTACAAGCCACACACTCACCAGATCTATCACCCATGCACCATAAACTTCAATCTCCATAACCCCCTTCTCCTACAAATCAAAACACTGAGCCTGTTTCACCCATTCACTCTGTTCACTCTCAACATTCTCCCGCATCCACTCAACACACACAGCCCATATCTCCAGTTTCACATCAATTATCTGAGAGTTTACATACTGAACCCATTTTTGTTACTTAGTCTGTAAACTCAGTTCACTCTGGTGAGACTGAGTTGATCTCATAAGCAAGCACCATCCCTTTGTCGCTCTCCAATTTTGAAGAACTAGTTGCCTCCAATCAAAAAGAGCCGTTAGTGCACAACATGAATCTTGAATCATAACCTCATCATGATAAGCATGATCAATCAAAAGAAGAATGCTCGAGCTCAGCAAGTGTGGCTGCTCATACTGAAGATCTTAAAGATGAAATTGTTGATAAACAAGAAGAAAGGAGTGAAGAAGAAAAATATGAGGAAGTAACTACTTACCATGAAAATGATCTGAGTGACAATGACATTCCAGTAAGTAAGAGCTATCTGGTGGCTGAATACAACAAGCTTGTAGTGAAGTCAAACTGCAAAAATCAAAGGATTAAAGAACTGAAAGGGATAATAGCAGAAAAGGATGATATGTTGATACAGCTAGAAGCAAGGATCAAAAACTTAAGAGAAGATGCCCAATGTAATAATGAAGTGATTGATGCCCTACTTCAATAAGATTCAGAGCTCAAAGAATTAGTAGAGAAAGAGAAGAATGAAAATGAGAAGCTAAGGCTGAAGATTAATCAAATGAATGATACTCTCTATGATCAATTAGTTGTGTTGAGAAGAAAAGAAGAAGAGATTGATCAATTAAAAATGAAAATATGTGCTCTTGAATCAAACCAATTAAAGAAACCTACTGAATCTTCCAAGCCACTGATACTATACTCAAGGAAGAGGAAGTATTTGGGTTCCACAAAGAAACATGTAATCAATGTTGAAGATTCTCCTAAAAGGTCAAGGCATACATCTTCAGAGCACAATCCTTTTATGAATGTCTCAATATCAAAGCAAGCTACTCTTGATGAAGCTAAGAGTGATGCTGAATGGATGATGATCTTTTGAAGGGGTGCCTAACAAAGAACAAGAAGACTTAAAGGATGATGATCTTTTGACAACAAACGACATAATGGAAGAAAGGTCTGAATCAACTATGTTTATGACCCTTATCAATCATGGATTCCCATATGACATGGTTGAAAGGATGAATATGGCTAAGATGAAGAACATATTAAAAGAGTTTGAGCTTGCCAGATATATAATTCCAAATTATGACTATGAAGCATTCAATACTTTTCAAACTATTCAGAAAATCAAGAAAGATCTTGGCCACTGTGATACAACAAAACTTAGCAAGTACAATATGGTATGTTGGCTACAGGGTCACAATTGCAAGGCACATGAGCTTAAAGGAAGAAATGTTGGTGAGCTGAGAAGAATGATGTAACATGTTATGTCAGTTGAGCTTGACACAAGAGTAAGGTTCAGAACTGAAGCTCCAAACCCATCCTATGAGCAACAAAGAAAACTTTATGTTGATCATATAACTGTTGAATCCAAAGATCAGCACAAAGACAAAGATGAGCTAATAAGAGAGCCTAGGGCAATTATTCCTGGTAAAGTGTGGCCTCTAGGCACAACTGTTAGAGAAATTACTGAACAAAAATCAACACTGATAGAGTTGTATGATCACATCATAACTCCCAGTTTTGTGGAAGAAAACAAGATTATGGCCTGGAAATATGATCTAGACTAGGATTGTGCAATTATCAAAAGAACATCTGGAAGAATCTAATACTTCCATGATGCAGAAACATTGCTGAGCCTTCATGAGAGAGACATCAAGATCTTCAAAGTCTAATAATGTCTAACTATCCAATTCACTCAAGGGGAAAAGATTTCTCTATGTTGGTAGGAAAGTTAAAAACAAAATTCAAAGATGATGTGATTAAAGAAGCAAGAAAAGAGGATGATGAGCACAGAAGAATATTAGAAAGGAAGAAAAGATCAAGCACCAACTCCTCCACATTAGTTGATGATGAATTCTTAAGGAGAGTTGGTTATACTAACAGGAAAACAACATCCATCAAAGTCATTGTAGGAAATCAATACACTATTCCCATAACTAAGTGGGGATATGTTGAGAAAACAAAAGAAATGGTGCTACTGAGGAATGCTGATGGAAAGAAAGGAGACAAGATAAAAATCTTCAACCCATTAGAAATCAAACTGCTCCACCTAAGCTACACATCATTCATACATGATAAATTCTTCCTAAAGCTGACTGATGAAAGTGCATAGAATGATTTATTCTTATACATTCATTTGATACAAGTGGTGGATAAGCTGCATGCTAAAGCATACAAGAGAAGAAGGTATAATGTTGGGATGATGAAGGGAGCCAACATTGAAGATATATCAGAACTGAGAATTTCAGAAGAAGATGAGCTGGAAATTGTCAATAATCAATGTGTTGTGGAAACTCTCACAGCAGAAGAAGATGTATTGGGACTGAATTTTAAGACTCTTCAAAGGATATGCAGAATGGAGATCAAGTACAAATACGATGATCAAAAGGATGCAGTATATTATTTCAACAAGAAAATGGTTTCAAGATTAAAGGAGCTTTCAGTTTTGAAGAGATTATTACAAGTATCTAAGCCTAAGGGGGAGTATTGCTAGGTCTAGGATCAGTAGATCTAGTCTATTTTGTATAGGCTTAGTACTTGAATTAATATCCATAATGAATGTTTGTAATTCATTATTGTGTATGCATTAAACGTATAGGTTAACCCATATATGTGTGTGTTGATTTATGTCTGTTTGCAGGTAAAACATTATAATTGGTAAATTTCTGAAAATTGACCAAGTGTGAGAAACATCTATGGATGAACAATTTGTTCTTCCGTAGATATGTTTCTTACAAGTAAAAAACATTCGAAGATCATCTGGGGATGAACAATCAACTGGAGTGAAATGAGAGTTCCAAGTGAAGACTCATGCGGAAGAACAAGTTCCTGCTGAATAATAAGTTTCCTGCGGAAGAACATTTAGCTAAGAGAAGACATTATTCCTGGGGAATCCAACCACTTGTATATATATAATACAAGTGTTACAAGTTAACAAGTCGACAAGTCAACAAGACAGTTATGTGAATCCCAAGAGATCCGGTGTTTCCTTAACTAAATCAATTTCAAATCCCAAGAGATCGGGTGTTTCCTTAACAGAAACACTATTGTTTATAAATATGGATCCTAGGTTTCAAATCAAGAAGATGGTTTCACGACAGAAAAACATCATATCAAATCACACAACGAAACCCTAGCAGCCGTCATATCATCAAACACAAAATTCAATATCATTCGTTGATTGTTTATTTGTAATCATTAACATGTTTTAATGAAATACATTTGAATTTAATATTTGTCCGATCATTAATTGTGTTTCATTAATCGTGTTCTTGAATCTTTATTGATATTGAAATTTAATACAAATAATTAAACCAAGTCAACGTTGATTCCACAAACTTTGACTTGATTTTGACCAACGCTGATAATTCCTGATTGTGATCCTAGGATTCACAAAGAGGATTCTAAGAAGGGTCACTATCCTTTTGAGTAAGAAGTCTATGATGACGAAGTCTATAAGAAAGAACTTGATCAGAAAGAGCAAGAGAAAAGCTAAGAAGGCTCCAGATATCATGGTCACTTTTGACTCTAAGCAAAAACAAGTCTTTATCTCTATAGGGTTTGAAGTGATTAAGACTAAAGACATCAACCTGAACTCTAGTACCAAAAGTTCTAGTTCATGTTCAAATCATCCTAGTATCAAGAAGAAGGCTGATCAGTTGTGTACCACTGCTACACAAACTGAACCATCCAGCTCCAAGTACAGTCTCACCCTAAAAGAACTGTCTCGGCATTTGTAAAGATGAATGTTGAGAAGGAAAGTGATCAAGTTCAGCCTTGTTCTCAAAAGAAGGCTCTTAGGAAGAATAAGTTGGACTATGTCCTATGTTAGAGCTTCTATCATCATGCTAAGGATTATTCTTACAATCCTAAAGGCACTCCACATGATCAAGAAAGAGACTTCTAAGAGTTTTGAGAAGAAGCAAGCTTCGGAAGGAAAATTTGTTTCCTTAAGAAGCTACAAAATGAAGATGAAGGTAAGTGGAAAATTGCATTTAGAAGAAAATTTGGTCTTGGAAGAAGGCAATACTTCTGAAGCACTGAAGCCTGCTACAATGATAGCAAGATCTTCCGAGACCAGTCATCAAAACTTCCGAAGTCAGTAAAACTTACGAAGTATTGAAGCTCAAGTCTAGATTTCCAAAGGTGGTGTGAAGTTCAAGAAAGAACAAATGACTGAAAGTTCTCCATCAACAACAGCAAAAGATCCTCAAAATATGACTATAGGATCTATTACTGTTTCATTATCTTCAACTTCTTTTGATAAATCCAAGACAAGGAAGGCTTGGGTTTCCAAATGTAACTAATTATCTCTTTTGTGTTGGAACAACTCAGGACAAACAAGAATGTCTGGATCATTGATAGTGGTTGTTTTAGGCACATGACAGGCAATAGGTCACTACTCTAAAACTATGATATAATTGATGGAGGGCCAGTTGCTTTTGGAGGAGATGAGGGTGGTTACATTATTGGAAGGGGCAAAGTCACAAATAGTAAGCTCAACATTAAGAAGGTAAACTTTGTTTAGGAGCTCGGATACAATCTTTTGAGTGTATCTTAATTTTGTGATCAGAATCATAACATGCTCTTTACTAAGCATGAGTGCATTGTTCTCAAGTCCGGGGTGGTCATTCCTCATGAGCATATTCTGCTCAGAGCCCCCAGGAAAGGGAAAATGTACAAGATGGATTTGCAAGAAACATATACATCAGGAGAAGTTTCATGCTTTCTGCTTAAAGCAAATAGTGATGAGTCCTTCCTCTGTCATAAAAGAATGTGCCATATAAACTTAAAGAACATGAATAAACTTATTAAGAATGATTTGGTAACTGGAATGCCAAATAAAGAGTTTACAAGTAATTATTATTGCGTTGCATGCCTGAAAAGGAAGCAACACAAGGTATCTCACAAGCCAAAGGAAAGAAACTCCATCACTACTCCCATACAATTATTACCTGTGGATATCTTTAGCCCCACTAGTGTAATGAGTCTAGGAAGGATCCTTTACTATTTAGTGATCACAAATGACATTACAAGATTCACTTGGGTCTTCTTCTTTAGAACTAAGGATGAGACTCCTGTGATTCTGAAAAATTTCATCTTAAAGATTGAGAATCAATCTGATCACAAGCTTAAAACAATAAGATGTGATCAAGGAACTGAATTCAAGAACCAAATCCTTGATACATTTTGTGATGAAAAAGGTATTATAAGATAATACAGTGCTCCCAGGACTTCTCAGCAAAATGGTGTTGCTGAGAGGAGAAACAGGACACTGATTGAAGCTGCAAGAACCATGTTGTCTGACTCTAAGCTACCCATCACCTTCTGGGCAAAGGCAGTCAACACTGCCTGCTATGTACAGAACAGAGTTTTAGTGGTTAAGACTCATGGCAAGACTCCTTATGAACTTTGGTACAAAAGGAAACCTTTCATTGGTTTTCTCAGGACATTTGGATGTCCTTGCACCATCTTGAATACCAAACATCAAATTGCCAAGTTTGCTGAGAAATCAGATAATGGACATTTTATTGGATACTCTTCACAAGCTAAGGTTTATAGAGTATACAATCTCAGAACCAGGATTGTTGAGGAGTCTGCCAATGTGACTTTAATGAACACACCCAGTGTAACTGGTTCTGGTCCTGATTGGCTATTTGATCTTGATTTAGTTACCAACTGTTTTAACAAATCTTGTGAGAATGTTTCAGGGTCTACAAATATTGTACCAACAGGTGAGCCTGATCCAAGATTTGAGCTGACAAGACCTTCAAGTTATACAACTTCAGCTCCAGTTGTAACTAATTCTGCAAATGAAGTTTCTATCAGCACAATAATGACCAATTCAACTGATACATCTGAGATGTCTTCAAATTACAGCTTAGAGGCTCGACAACAAGATAAAGAAGCCTCAAATGTAGAAGATCATGGTGGTGGCGAAAGTGATCAAGAATTTCTTGATGCTGACAACCACTCCATTGAAGACAACATCAATGATGTCACACATTCATTGGATCAAGTCTCACTTATTAAGTGTGTTGATAAGGTGGGAGAAGCATCAATGCTATATTTAAATTTCTCTAATTTAGACCTCTCTCAGCAACTTGTTGTGATCCCTATTCTAAGGATGCACAAGTCTCATCCCACCTCAAACATCATCAGAGATGTTGACTTAGGGGTAAGAACAAGAGGATAAACCCATGATGCAAATGTTTGTCTTCACCCTTGTTTCTTGTCTTAGATAGAGCCTTAGAAGATTGATGAGGCTTTAAAGGATGGAAGTTAGGTTGAAGCTATGTAAGAGAAGTTGCTTTAATTAAAACGACAAAAGGTTTGGAACCTATGTCCTCTTCCTCATGGGAAAACTATTATAGGAACCAAATGGGTTTTTAGGAACAAGAAGGATGATAGAGGACTTGTCATAAAAACAAAGCTAGACTAGTTGTTCAAGGGTACACACAAGAAGAAGGAATTTACTACATAGATGTCTTTGCTCCTGTAGCAAGACTGGAAGCTGTTAGGATATTCTTGGCATTTGCTGCATCCAGGAACTTCAAGGTCTATCAACTTAATGTCAAGTATGCTATTCTCTATAGGCTGATTGATGAAGAGGTGTATGTCAAACAACCACCTGGCTTTACAGATCCGGGTCATCCTGATTATGTCTACAAGCTTGATAAGGCTCTTTATGAGCTGCACCAAGCACCAAGGAAGTGGTATGAGACTCTATCTCAATATCTCTGCAAGCATGAATATGGAAGAGGTACTATAGATGGAAGTCTCTTCATCAAAGGAACATGAAATGACTTGATGCTAGTTCAAGTATATGTTAGTGACATCATCTTTGGTTCAACTAATCCAAAGCTCTGCAAAGACTTTTAGAAGTTGATGAAGGATAGATTTGAAATGAGTGCCATAGGGGAACTCAATTTATTTCTAGGAATTCAAGTGAAGCAAGTTGAAGATGGCATTTTCATAAGTCATTCAAAGTACGTTCAATACATACTTAAGAGGTACATCAAGACTAACTACAAGGTTGCTAAGACACCCATAGCAAGAAACCACTCCCTTAGGAGATGTCAATTTCTTGGTGGAAGGGTTTCCTCATGGCAATGCAAGAAACAATCCTATGTCTCTGAATCAATTGTTGAAGCTAAATACATTGCTACTGCAAGCTATTGTGCTCAAGTTCTTTGGATTCAGAATCAGTTGCTTGACTATGGATTAAACTTCAAGGGGACTCCTATTCACATAGACAAAAATAGTGTTATCTCTATCACAAAGAATCTTGTGCAGCACTCAAGGGCAAAACACATCAATATCAGGTATCATTTAATTATAGATAACTTTGAAAAAGGATTAATCAAACTAGTCAAGGTTAACACAAATGAACAATATGGTGATCTGTTCACCAAAACCTTTGATGACCAGAGATTGAAGTATCTAATATCAGCTATTGGGATGATTAACTTTGAGTAATGTTTTCTTAAAACTAATTCATATTATTTCTAAAATCTGTGTGTCCTAGGTTGTCTATTTTATCACCTTCATAAGCTCTTGTTCTCTCCGGAAGAAAATCCTTTTAGAATATTTTCCTTAGATTTTTTAATATATTGATTTTTTAGTCCTTCGGAAGAAATTTATTCCTTTGGAAGAAATTTATGCCTTTGGAAGAAATTTCTGAAATATCTTCTGAAGCTTAATCTTTTCTTAAGCACTTGTATGTTTTCAAGGACAAATTTTGAAGCAAATTAACTCTCGGAAGTTTTATTCTTAGTTGATAAATATCCAAGCTTTACTTCTCTTCCAAAGCAAAATTTTCAAAACACTCAGGAATATCTTCCGAAGTCATTTTGGCTTCGGAAGCTTTTTCATCCAAACTTCCGAAGACAAATTACCTTCGGAAGATTTTTGACTTCCAAGAAAACTACTTTTTGAGCAAAAAGCAAACAACTTTTTCAGAGGTGGGACCGATATTCGGATTTTAAAGTTTATCCTCTTTAATTAACTTTGTCTTAAATCCATTTCATATAAAAACCCAACGGTTCCCCCTCTTTTTTATCATCTTCATCTTCTCCCAGACCTAAATTCCCTAACCTCTCTCTAAAACCACCTTTGTTCTTCGGTTCTTTCACCTCTAAGCTTTCTCAAATGGCCAACCTCAATCAAAGAAATTACCCAAACTTCTCTATGTAGTTACACATGCAACATAATCAGGTTGCTCTGTTACACTCTGAGAAAAATCCTTATTTCTCAGAGGTTTGTTGATTTTTGGCTCTGTCAAACTATTCCACCTCCCTTACCATTGATCCTATTCTGTATGAGGATTACTTGCTTGATTTCTGGAAGACCTGTCAAGAGGTTATTTTGGATGGGGAGAAGGCACGGTCTGCCACAGTGTAGTAGAGGACAATCTTCATCACTCCAGCCACACTGTCAAGAAGTTATTCTGGATGGGGAGATCGCACAATCTTCATCACTGTCTAGCACTGTCTGCTAACTTGGACTCCTTAGAATATTATATGTTTTCTAGATATGTTCAACACATTCTCAACTGTGAACCTTAAATTGGGACAGATGAACCCCGACATCTTTAAGATCTTGAAGAAGCCAATTTTTGGCTTCTCTAGGGTGGAAACAACCCTTGTCCCCAAAATGTTAGAGCTCGTTACTTAAGGTGACAACCTAACAACACAAGCTAGTGTTGAACCCACACCTTCTAACTCTCAACTACCAAACCAGCCACAAATCACCCTCACCTACAAAAGAAAATCCAAACAAACCCTTTCATTAGTTACTCAGTTTGTGCAGGCCCCCATACTACTACCCACACAGGAAGAAGTGGACACTAGAGCTCCCACTTCTCCTAAGGAGCAAACCACTCCCATTACTTCAACATCAGTCCAGAGGTTCCTCATGCTTAGACTGATGAGCTCATTAGCCTTAAGCCTTCACTCAAAGTCTCAACTCTCTAGTGAACAACCTTCAAGGGAAAGTTACCATCCCTAGCCTTTAGATCTCAACCAACCAATCCCCAGATTTGACTTTTATGATGATGAGGACTTGGGATTCAGTGAATATCATGAGTTTTTCTTCTTTTCCCATACTCAAAGAGAGATGAGTGCTCCTGCTTCTCCATTTCTAGCCCATATCATCTACCCACTACTAAGGTGGATCTTCCTGACTCTGCTCAAGAAGTCCATATGGAATAGGCTCTCACTTCTTCAAGTGATTACATCTTTAAGACCTCAACCATGACAACTCAGCCCATTAATACTCCATCTGAAGTAGTTAGTGAGTAGAGGAAAACTAGTAGCCAAGACCATCATGCTGGTGGTGAGACCGAGGACTTTTGTCTAATTATCTCATCCCCCAATGATTCTTCTGATGAAGAAGAGGGGAATCTAAGACAAAAAGTACAAAAACTGTCAAAAACATGCACCTTTCTAGTCTCTAAGTTTAGTCACTTGGAATCTCAAGTAACTACCTTACACAATAGGGTCAATGATCAGCAACTTGAGATTTCTTATCTCAAGGACAAACTAGTTGGGAGACCTTTAAGAATAGCTCAACCAAGAAGACAAGAACCTATGAATGTGATTAACCTAACTTCTAGCTCATTTATGCAACAGGGTGATGCTACCAAAAAAGGGAAGGAATTCATTATAATTACAGAACCTGAGAGTTCTTCACAGAGCATGGACTTTGAAGACTCACCATCTTCACTTGCAACTATCCATACTTAACAACTTCCTTAAGTTTACATTGATGTGGACTCTATAGACTTCTTCTTTCAAAGTCTTTTTGAGGGAGTCATTCCAAGGGTTGTGTCATCTCCACCTCAAGGAACTTCCAATTACATCAAAGGGTGGATGTATAATGCTAATAGAAGAGCCCTCATTCTTCAAAGAGTTCAAGGGCAACAAGAAGTCTTCAATTTTCAAACCTTGAACTACTATGAAGGTCTTGACCTTATCAACATGCCATTTGTCAATCCAAGCCAATCTAGACAAGCTGACAAGTTGGCTCAAAGGATTCAAGACAGGATTACTAAAGAGTTCTACCTTAGAAGGAGACAGAGGCAATCAGGCAATGTCATTGGTCAACTAGATGTTGAGGCAGACCCTGAGATTAGTTTCAAAGGGAAAACCTTGACTGAAGGCCTAGTGATTAAACATGAGAGCCCTGTCACACCTACAACTACTTTAGAAGTCCATTCCCTTGATGAGACACCTGCTGGTGAAGGTGCATATCAACCTCTCTTTGGCCAGAGCTTGGATGCTACACCAAGCAATGAAGGCCAAAGCTCTCTCCACCCTGAGTGACAAAGGTCTGTGTTGCACCCTGAAAGGATCATACATGCCAATTCAATAGGTGATTTGGTGATTGCTTTGCTGGAATCCCATAAGTCCAAGAAGAAATACGGATGAAGATCCTGCTCAAGAAAAAGAACAAGTGTTGTCTTCCGCATTTGTCAATGCGGAAGACATAAACAAATACAGACAAGTTTTTGTTCTTCCACATTGACAAATGCGGAAGACCAAGTATTAATGCGGACAAGATTTTGCTCATCCGCATTTGACAAATGCGGATGACCGAACAAATGCGCATAAGTATTTGTTTATCCGTATTAACCAATGCGGATGACCAACATACTAATGCGGATGATCAAGTGAAGAAATGTTGATCAAGTCAACTAATTCGCATTTGCCAATGCAAATGAACAAGCAAAGATGCGGATCAAGACTTAGACTAGTTCTGATGGAATAGGTCAGGGGTAGTTTAGTCATTTTGTAAAAGCATCTTGTCTGCCTATAAATAGAATAGATAACCTCATACCTGAGGTGACAGCTGATAGACATAGAGAATTTTTGTTGTAATCTATTCTCTGTAATCAATCAACTTTCAAATATACAATACAAAAGCATTTATGAGTATAATTCTTGCATTGAATGTTCATTGATTGTTTGTTTCCACCATTCAATCATTGACTTGATTACCATATTTGATTCACAATAAGAATCTCAATCTTACTTACTCAGCCAATTGGTATCAGAGCTTTGGCTCTTGGTTCTCTTTCAGATCTGCGCAAGAACTGAATAGAATTCGATTGATCTGGTAATCGAGTTGCTAGTAGAGGATGTCATTATCTCTACTTAGTAAACAACAGAAAATACTCCTGTCAGTACATTCTCACCAAAATACTCCCAACAGCAAGAAACTCATTACAATCACATATCTCATTCTGAAATCCGATCGAACTACTTGAACAAGTTGGACTAATCAATCTTAAAAATCATCTAAATCTATATTTACACAAGTTAAACACCTTGTTAAAATGGATTCTAACAGTTACTCAGAACTTGGTCATACACCTAAACCTCCT
>BJCM01241377.1:0-22398 GCA_018326385.1 Flaveria bidentis | reverse complement strand
AAACATTCAAAAATGACATCACATTTCATTATAAAAACTTTTGCCAAATAATACATCGTTAATCAGTTACAAAATACATTGTTGCATTATATCACAAAAGCATTAAATAAATGGATGTCATCCCAAAAGAGCTGAGTAGCCACCTCGTGTCATCCTCAGCAATCATACCTGCCAACTGGAAACACATCAAAGTCAGCATTGTTGAGTGAGTTCTAGTTTTATAAAATAACACATACTTTTCTTTCGTTAAAACCGTTCTTTTCTTTCACGCGATCATACATCATACGTACACATAGATAATATCTTATTATCTCCATCATTCGTTAACTTCCGTTCATTCATTCATTCTTACTTTCATTCGTTCATTCATCATTACATCTTTTTCTTTCGTCATCACCATGAACTTTACCCTTCATTCTCGTGGTACTGGACCTAAGCCTATAAAAAACCTTCATCGGTGGTGCTCGACACCAAATGGTCACAGTACCTAATGTAAAGTTCAGGTATAATATTGTCATATGTTATGCCCTTCATTCTCGTGGTACTGGACCTAAGCCTATAAAAGACCTTCATCGGTAGTGCTCGACACCAAATGGTCACAGTACCTAAGGCATGCAACAATGGTTCATACGTATGGTCAATCACAAAGAAAGACCCCGATGTGCATCCTCTCGGGGTAGCGAACCCCCACAGCGTTGGGCTAACACCTTAATGGCGTGTCCCGACATACAGTGCTTGCAAGACTTTCATTACCTCATCGTTCATTAATGCATGCATTCTTACTTCATGTTCCTTTTTCCTTATCTTTCACTTTACGTTACATAATACTTCATTCATTCATTAACATGACATGTAAAGCCACAGGAAAGATAAACATACATGATAATAAGGAACATAACATACACAGTCAACAACATCATACAGGGCAACATTATACATACATAACATGCATAATCATACAACATCATCATCATCATGCCTAACATGCTCTCTAAGGCCTCAATCGTTTTCTTACATACTCTTACGGGAACCTTTACGTCAAAACTTACATCTGCACTTTCCCCCTAAGTCAGAAGTTAAATTACACTTCTCCTCGGGTGTAGCAGCCCCATTCGGCGTATGGACACCCTTCAGTCGCATGGCCTCCATGCGACTGAACATCATGCGAATGGACCAATGCGAATGAACACCCAATCGTGCGAATGGACTTAATGCGGATGGACCTCATGCGAATGGAACTAATGCGGATGAGCATTATGCGATTGGACCCTCAGTCGCATGACTCCCCATGCGACTGGCCCCAATCGTCAGAATAAACCCCATTCGCACCTCATTCGGCCGTATGGCCTCCATTCGGTCGCCTAGCCCTAGCTGATGCAGAATGCAGTTCATCCCGAACCCAATCTGCCATTTTTGACCTCCAAGCTCATTTAAACCGATTCTAAGCCCAAATCAACCATCCTAAACCTTAGGGATGCATTCCACAACACCATTCAAGCACACACAAGCTCACAATCAAGGCTCAAACGCATCAACACACACATACACATACACAAACAGGTCAAACATGCACACACTCAAAAACCCGATTTTCAAATGTGTTCCAGCCTCAAATCATTCAAAAACATTTAAAGGAGTGGTCCTAGAACTCACACAAACTACCACAACGAGAAAAGCTTCGATTTGACTCGCTTCTCAACGATTTTGGCTCACTCGAACAAACTTTTCTTCCTCTTTTCTTTCTTTCTCTCTTCTCCTCTCTTGTTTGGCTGAAATATGAGTGTGGGGAGAGGGTAATGGCTGCCCTCTCCCTAGATATATCTTCACTCCCCCAACTTTCTTTCGTTGGCGAGTTTGGTCCCTCGACTTTGGACTTTATTTCTTTTCTTCTTTCGTCGGCTTCAAAATAAATAAATAACCGGGTGTTACACTAAATATTGATTAGAGCATTCATAATGAAATCTTTAAAAATATATGAGTGTGTTTGATATATTATATGGAATGGCTTTGAATGCTTATGACTGAAGAAAAGAGAAAATGCTATTTTTAGTTGTTATATTTAATAAAACACTGTTCAATTCCTATAAATTTTTTAATATTTTTGAAAGTATTTTTGAGTGGAGTAGAGAAAAAAAATAATAAAATGGTATAAAAATTATTATTTAATTGAAACGAAGATAGAAAATATAGTGTTATTTAGTATAATTATATGAATAAATATAAGAAATTTACTATGAATGTTCTTAGAGTTTTAATTAGAATTTAAGATTTAATAAATAGCTTAATTTAAAATAATTTATTTTATTATATAACTTGATTCAAATAAAATAAACTTATTTTATTAAATAATAGAATTAAAGAAATTAAATTTTATTTGAATAATAAAATTAAACGTTTAATTATAATAATGAATAAAGTTTGAATATTTAAATGTAAGAATTAAAGAATTAATTATTTGATAACTTTAGTCAAAATTATTAATTTAATGATTAATAAATTAAATGGTTTGCATTTGTAACTAATAAATAAATTTTATAATTTATATTTTACAATAATCAGACAAAAACTAAATTGTTTACAAAATAAATTATTGTGTAAACTAATAGAAAATTGAAGTCACCGTTATGGTGTTATCCCCAGAAAAGTTAATATTTGCAGCAGGAAAGTCAGGGGTTGTTTAGTAGACTATTAATCGTTTTTTTAATGTTTTAGATTCTTGAATAGTTTAATATTTAATGGTTCATATAAATATTTGAATTATTCAGACATTTACCTTTGAATTGTTAAGCATTATATTAATGCTGAATGGTTAAGAAGTCTAATACAGTTAAAAAATCTAATGTTGAATGGTTAAGACCTCTTATCTGAATTGGTCAGACATTTACTTTTGAATAGTTAAGATATGTACTAGCTTTTAATGGTTCTGACATTTTAATGGTTCTAACATTTTAATGGTTCTAACATTTTAATGGTTCAACACTTAATAATTCGGACCTCATATTGATTCATCACTTAATTATTTAGAAGTTGTCAAACAGCTTCTAAGTCCCACAAGAAAGTATGAGGGTATACCTTGCAACTAAGTATCAAAAGTTTTAAATACAATAAAACATTGGAAGGTTTCCATCGTCATACAGATCTATTGGTATTCCTCGATGAAAAAAAATCTCGTCCCCTGAAAAACACAATGTGGGTTGGATTTTATGAAGGAATTTACTGAGTGGTCACACATAGGAGTATATCAATGGATTACACATGTAACTTAGAAATTGTTATCATGATAGTATCATTAACATCCTAACGATGAAATTTTCATCAATTCTCCACCTAAGAAGTGCACGGTGGAATAATCATGCAACAAATTATATTAAATTATCAAAAAATATGAAATATATTGTGTTTTATTAGAAAATACAAATAAAATGTACTAATAATAAGGAAATACACTATAAAACCAAAAAAGATCTCATTATAATAAATACCATACGCAAAAAATGTATGTATAACATATATTAAGAAAAAGTTTATAGTAGAGAAATATCTAGCTAAATAGAGAGACAATCACGAGGTGATGGCGGTCAACTATTCTTCCATGGTTGCTTGCGTAAAGTATTGTATGATTATATATCGATAAATACTACACTTAATAATCAAGTTAAGATGGGTGTGCATGTGTGTGATCAATCATTTTAACTCAATTAGATGTTTATTATAATGAAATGATTATGATATCAAAGGAGTATCATTTTTGAGCTGCATGTCTATCATTTTCCTCACCAAGAACACACTTAATTATCTTCACACACACAACTATACACATGGACACACTGAATTACAAAACAACTTCTATTAATACATTTTTTTAGAATTTACAGTAACATTCACTAAGTTTTCTCATGCTGCAAGTTCTTGGATATCTTCAAGTTCTCGCTTCCTTTAAATATTTGCATTTTACTTGATATTATAATTGATATTGCCTAACACCTTACAGCTTGGAACAATGATTTTCGGTTAACCTTGACCCATCTATATTGTCTCCAACCCTATATCTTGTACTTCCCTAGCTTGCTTTTGGGCTTACCTTTAAGGTGGCAATTTACAAATATTAATATAACATATGATTAGTATTTTGTTGATGAAAAAGTACTTACATTATATATAAATAATTACATACGTTATATATAAATATCTAGCTATAAATATCACATATCCCATTATACATGTGTCGTGTAGAAGGTATCCTATCATATGCCTAAAAGTGGGAAAACGCTAAAACTAAGAAATTAGTCAACATAGATAGAATATTATTTTTTTAACCAAAAAAACACAAGTAAGATAGTGCATGCCTTTGGATAAAAAAACTAGGGTGTAGACAACGACTAGTTGTATTTGTCATCTTAAAAAGCTTAGCAATAGAGGTCTCTTGTTCGTACTTCATGGTCTATAACGAAAAAATGAGTTATAGTTATTAAACAAATGTAAATGTAAGAGAATGTTAATAAAAACTTACTATAATATTTGTTGGTTTAAGTTCTAAGATCACACATAAGAACAAATGAAATTTTAGGGCTTTAACTTGCTCACTTTATAAAAAACAAATTACACAGGATAAAAACCCAACTAAGACTACTACTCTACTAATCATTACATACACAACATCCTAAAAACGTGACCTGATTTAATCCGATCAAAATTAACCGAACACTATTTTGAGTCCTACCTAACTAATTGACCCTAATGTACTGGGATGACCCCCCTCATACTCATTGTTGTTGATATTTATGGTGAATGATATGGCATGATCATGTTGAAATCGAGATTGGCTTCAAAATCTCGCCCATCAATTTAGACCATCTTTTTCTTGCCATAATTGCCTGCATCCGTCGTTACTTTGACGCTAGTTATTAGTCTTAACTAGTGTCATGGCCCGCGCGTTGCGCGCGAGAACACTTGTTCAGGAATGCTATTGGGTTCGAGATACACAAATGCTATTTCTTTTTAACATAGTTCAATACACAATAACACTATTTATTTTAGTTGAAGACTTGAAGAGTATTCATATTTAATTTTTCATCTTAACGATATAACTTAACTAAAAATTATCATTACATAAATATATACTTTATTTCTAAAAACTAAGCATATCCCATTCGGTCAGTTCATCCTTTAAAGCATTCAAAAATCATAACTTGATAACAAATTCTAATTTAGTTCTTTTTGTTTTGTTTGAATCCAGATTTGTATTTCCCAATAAGCATTAGCTTGAAATGCACACTCCAGAAAATTCATACCCTACCATCTCTCTTTTTTTATTGACATCTCTAATTTAAATATATCTTTTTATGATTTATATATGCCACAATCATTTCCATCATTTATCAATCTAAACATTAGTTCTTTAATTTCATACCATCTTGAGTTTCTCTTTTAGCCTTCATCTTCTTGCAACCTCCTTCGGTCACAATCGTACTAACCAACCGTTCAATGTTGCATCAGCGGGTTTTGCTTTCAGTCTTTCACTTCCATTCCTCCAACCATCGTCTCTCTCTCTCACACACTCTCATCTTTTCCTTCTGCTTTCGCTAAACCATCCATTACGTAACCATCACAACTTCAATGGGAGAGAGTAATACGTGGATGATCTGAAACGACTGAAAATGGATAATAAATAAAAAAGACAAGGCAACTTCAGCTTGTACCCATAGCCTCTGTACTTGTACCTATAGCCTTTGCACTTGTACCCATGGCTTATCCTCTTCTACTTGATGGCGAGAAAATGAAATAAAGGATGAAAAGTTACTTGAGTGAAGAACTCAATGGTCAAATCATAAAACTCAAAAAGCTACTGTAGCACCGACGTTGACTTTAATATATAAAATAATACTCTAATGTTACAAATTTCAAACCTCAATCTCAGTGTTGTTAAAAGTTAATATTTAAACCTATGATTTCCACTAAATCGTAGGGGCTATTTGTGTAACTAAGTCTAGAAGTTATGATCCATAATTACCTAATAATATTAGCGTTCTTTATTTCATAATTTCATCTCTAAATACCAAATCAATGCTTAATTATATCGTCCATTGACGAATTGTGCAACCATGCATGGCTCTTCAATGGATAAAAGGTTAAAGTAATGTAACTCTTTTGGTTAATTAACCTATGGACATTATTATATCGACCACTAAACTAATACAGGATTCACACTTACCAAAGACTTGCATACAAGTTCAAAATGTAAAAATGATATCGTCATTCCAACATAATTAATTGAATATTAATAATATTATGAAAGTTTCCACCGGTGTAACAAGAGGTTTTGAGTTGGTAACAGCCTACCTCTTGTACTAATTAATATGAGTAATTAAAAGAACTGGTATGTAAACTCATTAAAACATAGACTGATAATTATATTTAAACAACGAACTCACACAACCACTAATATAATTTTAAACTATACATATATCTACAACGTGACTTAAACCCTCACCATTTGAGAGGAACATGGCGGTACTATTGACTAATGCCCTTTGGTAGCAAATAGTAAGTAATCTACTGCATTGGACGGTGTAACGTGTTATAGATAGATTTGAATTCTGAGTTTTGGGTTATAATTGTCAATAATATAGATTATATTCAAATTCTAGATGCAAGAAATCTTTATAATTAATCATAAAAATAGTCAAATCAAATGACAGGCGAAACATGAATATTTTGTCATTTGCTACATCAGTCTTGACTAGACTAATATTTTTTTATCTGGAAGGAGAAATATGGATCTTAAATACAGAAAGAAGACAGAAAAGATGCATTTATTTTGAAAAAGTAAACATAAGCATGGCATAACTCATGTCACACTCATTTTGTTTATCACTCAATGACCCACATATAACTACAAAAATAGACCTTTTGTGCCAGCAAAGGGCTTTTATTTGTCCTTTATTATCTCCAATTAACTATTTAAAAAAGGTTTTCTTAACCACAATTGACATAGCGGCAAGCCTTCTTGAATGCTTCAAGAAAAAAATCTAAACTTTGAGCACAGTCTTACACTACAGTTTTATGCAATATACAACTTGCACCCATGTCCTTAACGTCACATGCAAGACAACAAACTTAGTATTCGTTTCAAGACCCGCCTCGTACATAAAACGATAGAAAATAAATAGTCAAATTAAACAACTAGACAGAACGCTGATTATTTATGAGACCAAACAAAATAGAACAAAAACAGACAATTCGCCCAAAAATCTTACATGTTTTAAATGTCAACTTCGACAACATTCATCGATCTGTTTATAAGTGAACCAAATTTAACATCTTTTTTATAACTATATAGAGGAACCAACAATTACATTATTTACTAACCTGACTTCATGCTTCGTACATACGTTCCCATATTATCATCCTCGAATAAGTTCAAATTTATGAAAAGAATCGTATCACAGCTTAAATCATACTCATTTATAGTTATATCCTATCTTTACACTTCAATTTGTTCGATTAATAGTTAACACAATCAAGATTAGTGCTTTAGTTAAGATAGATTAAAAAAGTTACTCAACTAATGAGATGAGGCCATACTCATTGGCTTATTTTGTTTAATCTTGAATTCCAACTGCTTCTTATGGTATTGCCTGAAGGTCCCAGATGAAAGAGGCAGCGTGGATGTATGCTTACGCGTTGGTTCCCACGCATTAATATTCAAACTTATGCCCATCATTATTGCCTACTTTAATGGGCTGCTTATGATGGGCTTTGTGAGATATCAATAAACATGTCAATATTAAATAAGATAATATGTCTCCACAAAAGCTTATTATGGTAAATTAGAACACCACCTGTTTAAATAGATGTGTTTGGGAGTTCATTCAAACTTGTTTATTCATGTTAGGTTTTTGTCGGTTAAAAACTATACCCTACTTAATTGTAAGATCATGAAGGACCATTAGAGGGCATTATCATGCATAATATAATCTCATCCGTGTTATTTTTTTATCACATTAGTTTAATATTTGTGTAAAATCATAAGAACATGATAGTATAAAACTTAGACTCAAGAACTAGACGGAATGTCTTACACAATGGGAACAAAATATCGCGACTCCGGATGAACGATTCAAGGCAAAAGTACATAAACACGTAAAGTCTATTAATTTGACATAATTATCAACCCCAAACATTCATTTATTTCATTCAATCTACAATAGCAACTTTCTAAGTTAGAGGAGAGAAAAAAATGAGACATCTTCGCACCTTGAATTGGCTACTACCTACCAGTTTTAGCATCCCCTCATTTCAAATTTAAAACATATAAAAAAACTTAGGAGTTGTTTGGTAGCATATTAATGATCACTAATAGCTACCTCTTAATGGTTCATCTGAATGGCTAAGAGATGACCCTAAAGAACCAGACTAATCTAAAGCAGTCATCAACAATGGTTAAGAAATATTTAAACCCTTATCTAATTATAACTTTAATTATAAGATCTTCAAACATCTAAGTGTTTGAGGTCGCCTAAAGATTTGGGTTTAGGTTCACTGAATAAGAAACTCTATAGTGTTTGGCACTATATGACAGATATCACAAGGTAGAGAATCTTTAACAACACCTACAACAATTACTTACTTTTTTTAAGATAGTCAATTAACAATATCGGAAGGGTGACCTAATCTTGAGTTCAACAAGCTTGGGTTACTTATACTTCCTATGAGTTTCCATCCCTCTCAAACAAGTACAAGCTATTACATTAACTACCAGCCACCAATAATTTCTTTGACTTCAAATTCTGAATCAAAATTTGTTTTTATTAAATATAACTTTCCAAATATTATCTAGGGGCAGCTTTTAAATAGATTGTAGGTTTACATAGTAATCAAATACAACCAGCACAATAGTTAACAGAAATTTATTTTAATTTTTAAATCACTAACCATTGTTACTCTAGCACAAATACTATTCAGATATGCAACTTTCAGAGTTTAACTTGAATTGGTTCTAGCCATATTTTAAAAAAAAGTACGTGGTTAAGGTGGATAAAGCCACACAATGATACAATATAGAGAACCGGTAGACAATCACAGTATTGCAATATGCGACTATTAAAGAACATGGTGTGCCTCTCCCTATGTGTAAAAAACTTATGCTAGTCCACCTACCCAACCAATAATATGTCTAAATATCTAATATGTGTGATAAGGAAAAAATAAAAAATAAAAATAAAATGGAGAATAATAAGGCTCAAACTGTTATGTGGAGAAGAGCACTGGTACCCATTTAATTGGAGGATTACTATCTAACAAAACAAGAATGAATTCATGCCTTCTTTAGGTGTACTTTCAAAAGTACAATTGTTTCTTGTTAGATATCATCATTTAATTGGATTGACAAGACAACCAATGTCATCTTAATATCTATCAAACAAGTTAATAGGTGTGAAGTGTACGATTTTTTGAGTTCATTGTCATCTTAGGAGCACACCCTCAAAGCAATGGAGGTTTCAAGGGAGCAACGCCTCCTTGGTGGGGTCCAGGGGCAACACACTTGGTAGCGGGGTCTAAGGGGCAGTAGCCTCTGATTGGTTTCACAAAAACACACACAATATCATACTTGGTTTTTTTTATCAAAACTGACGTATATCCGATTGAGATATTTGGATAAACCATCAAATAATTTTGATATGATATTATTATTCAAGTCTCTTTGGTTATTGAAGTTTGATTTCAAATTGTCTACACTACTTTCACGTAAAATAATATCAAATAACACCCAAACTAGATCACTAGATAATCAATCGAGCAAAGAACTCCCGTGCCACCATGATAACACTAAAAGATCAGTCGACCTAAGAACATCTATAAGCCATTGATATTTTATTAAAAATTATTTTTCTAGAATTTCACATATGAAATCCAAGTTTGAAAAAGATGCAATTTTTAGGCCAATATTATTAAAATAAAAAGTGCCGGATAGTAGTTTGAATCCCAATCTTCTGGAAATCAAATTGCAGAGATTTCGTAACCTTCTCTCTTGAGTTTTCTTCTTTCCCAAAAAGCAATCACAATATCATACTTAGTTCTTGACCAAAACTTAGTTATATTTGATTGATATATTTTGGTGAACCATCGAATAATTTTGATCTAAAAGTATTATTCACATCTCTTAGATTATTCAAGTTTGATTTCAAATTCTCTACAAAAATTAAAATTATATACTATGGAAGATGACAAACAAAGACTTTATGAAAGCCGTGGCAAGCAAGTTTATTAAACTAGACAAGTTTGAAGGATATGACTGAAAATGGTAAAAGAATATGCATTTCTTATTGACCATTCTAAAGGTGGTGTATGTTTTGAGTATCCCTATGCCAGAACTTATGGAAAATAATACTCTCGAATAACAAAAGAGGTGAAGTAAATGAGAAAATGATAACTAGATTTGTCATGGTCACATCTTAAATGATATGTCTGATTCTCTATTTGATATCTATTAAAATGTTGAATCTGCAATCTCTTGAATCCAAGTACTTGGCAGATGATTCTTCTAGCAAGAATATTCTAGTTGGGCAAGTCATGGAATAATACAATGAACAATTATGGATTCTATGACAGTTTGCCCAACATGATATGAAAATAGATGAATCTATCTTGGTTTCTAGTATCATTAACAAACAGTCTCATTTTTAGAAAAAATTCAAACATATTTTAAAACATAAAAAAAGGAACCAAGTCTGGTCTAACTTTGTTATCACTTCAAAAATAAAGAGTCCTTGAGAGCTTAAAAGGTAACTTTGTGACAAAGTTTAGGATGTGACAAAGTTAAGGACAGGATGACTAGACTTTCACAAGTGAATATGGTGAAAAAATGAATAATGCAAGAATTCTAACAAGTTCAAAGGTAAATGAAAGATTAAAGGTGACTATAATAACAAAGGCCCTAACAAAAATCCAAACTTAACATGTTGGAAGTGTGGTAGGCCTAGTCATTTCAAGAAGGATTGTTAGGTTGGTAAAGGCAAGATAGACCAAGTGGATAAGAGCAACAAGATAAGATTTTAGTTTCAAATTATAAAGGGTGATGCATCACTAATTTATGATGCATTTTATGTACAGGATGATAATGTTGTTTGCTGGGTTGATTCGGGAGCAACTAGTCATTTGTGTAAATCTTCGTTAGTTGAAGGACTCTCGATCGATAAAAGATGGATCGATACTAAAAATAGTCAATGTTACAACTAAACCAATCAAGAGATTAGAAAATATTCAGTTTATGTTTACTTATGGAAATTGTTTGTGGTTAAATAAAATATTGTATGTATCAAGGATTCAAAAGAATTTGTTCTTTAGTACTATCTTAAATAATTGTGGTTACAAGATATATCTACAATAAGTTTAGTACATTCTTTCAACACAAATAGTGAAAAATTCAAACCATACATGTTGGCTAAGATAACTATACAACCTTTTAAAGATAATCGAAGTAAAGTCTTTAAATCATACATATTGATTATGTGACATACATGCTACACCATTGTTAGATAATAAATAGTATGTTATTATACTTATTGATGATGCCTCTAGATATTATTATGTTTATTTTTTGCATACTAAGCATGAAGTTTATGATAAATTTAAAATTTATAAACCAAATGTAGAACTTTATCGAAATGGTTTGATTTAAACTTATAGTACTGATAAAAGACGTGAGTATTATGATCCAGTGTACTTTAAATCTAGTGGTATAATATATCAAACTACTGCTCCTTATACATAATACACAAAATGATGTAGCAGAAAGAAAGAACATGACTTTTAATAAAATGGTTGATTCTAGGTTATCCTATTATGGTTTGAGTGAAGGATTTTAGAGTGAGGCAATATTAATAGTCTGTTATCTATTTAATAGAATTTATAATAAAAATACTAAGACTACCCCATATGAACTTCGGTACAAAAATCCTTCAAAATTGAATTATCTTAGAGTTTGGGGATGTAAAGCAAAGGAAAATTTTAGGTGAAAGAGGTATAGAGTGTATCTTTATTTAATATGCTCAGTATTCTAAGGGTTTTAGGTTCTATGTCTTAGAACCTAATAACTATGTGCATGTAAACTAGGTTATAGAGTCCAGAAACGCAATCTTTGATTAAGAAAGATTTACCTCTATACCTGGACCATGACTCATACTTTGAAAGTTTCTCAAAATGATAACACGTTCGGTAGCAACTAGGCTAATACCAAGATGTACCTTCCACTAGCATTGAACCCATGAAATATACAAGAGCAAGAAAATCAAAGTTTTTGGTGATGATTTTTAACTTTAATTGTTTAAAGGATCAAGGAATGAGATTGGATCTCAATATCGATTTTAACTTTAATTGTTTGGTAGAAACTTGTCTAATACCAAAGATGTACCTTCCACTAGAGATGTTGCTTTCTAGAAAGAAGCAATCCAACATGAGATGGATTTCATTATGCATAACAATACTTGAAAGTTGGCTAGTTTACCCCTGGATGTAAGCCGGCCAATGGGGTGTAACTAAATCTTCAAAAATAAAATAAAGGAGAATGATAGAATAGATACGTTTAAAGCTAGATCTGTTATTCAAGGCTTTCAACAAAAGAAAATATTGATTTTTTGATACTTATGCTTTTATTCCTAGGATTTCTACTATTAGATTGTTATTAGCACTTGTAACTATACACAATCTTGTGATCCACCCAATGGATGTCAAAATTGAATTTTTGAATAGTGAATTGGATGAAAAGATTAACGTGAAACAACCAGAAGGCTTTGTTATGCCTAGTAATGAGGACAAGGGTTGTAAGTTAATAAAATCTCTATATGGTCTAAAGCAAGCACCAAAATAATAGCATCAAAAGTTTGATGTTGTTTCATCTAATGGTTTTACCATAAATCAAGTTGATAAATATGTATATAGTCAGTTTGATGCATCTAATAAAGGAGTTATAATTTGATTGTATGTAGATGACATGTTGAAAATTTGGTACTGATCGATGTCAAGTTGATGAAACAAAAGAATTTATGTCATCTAAGTTTGCTATAAAAGACCTAGGGGAGGTTAAGGTGGTCCTTGGTATTAGGATCAAGCATGGGATCAATGATATTTCATTTTATTAATCTTATTATATTCATCAAATTTTAAAGAAATTTAACTTCAAATATTGTTCTCCTATAAGCATTCCTATAGATCCTAATCTTAGGCTTCTACCTGATAAAGGTACTACAGTATCTCAACTTAAATACTCAAGAGCCATTGAAAGTCTTATGTATGCTATGATTAGCACTAGGTTTGATATAGCCTATGTTGTTGGAAAGCTTAGTATATTTACTAGTAACACTAGTTTACATCACTTCCAAGCTACTAATCAAGTATTTAAATACTTGAAAGAAACCATTAATTTTCCTTTAACATATTCTAGATTTTCTTTTGTCATTAAAGGTTATTTAGATGCAAGTTAGATTACCAATATGCAAGAACATTCTTCCATATGTGGATGGATATTCCTTCTTGGGGTAAGTGTCATCTCTTGGGCATCAAAGAAACAAACTTGTATTACTAACTCAACAATGGAATATGAGTTTGTGGCATTAACATAGCTGGTAAAGAAGTTAGAGTGGCTAAGAACTTTATTTATAAAATTCCATTATTTCCTAATTCGATATCACTTATTTCTATTAGATATGATAGTGAAACAACTTTGGTTAAAACTTATAGTCAAGTGTATAATGGCAAATTTAGACACTTAGATGCTAAACATAGCATGATTCATGAGCTCATCATGCATGGTGTGATATTACTAGATTTTTTAAGAACTCAACATAATTTAGCCGATAATCTAACCAAAGGGTTAAATAGAGATCATGTGCACAAGTTGGCTATGGAAATAGGATTGAAGTCCAGCTAAAATATCTTAGGTAAGATACCTAATTCGCATATTTTATAACACCAGATGCTTAATCTACCCTGGAAAGCTTAAAATCTAAAGATTTAAACACATTAGTAGTATTATCCTAAGGTATGTGTTCATACCTACAAGTTTAGGAGGTTTAAGTCTAACTTCTTACAAGTTATTTTGAAATATTACATAACTAGGTGCAAGAGAGAAAATGCTACCTATATGAGCATAAAGATCATCTGCTTTAAGAAGTATGGACTTGACTTTGATATGCTTATAAAGGATAAGGACACAACTCTAGTAAAATATAGGGTCAAGTAATAATACATAAGTATTTAAGCTTATATATATATATATAATCCTCATGTATTCATTATGAATAGCAAAGGTTCAATCTGTAGTGACACCTTGATATTCCAATATTTGAAATGTGTGATATACTAAAAATGAAATTCAATCGTCACTATATTTCATTTATGCAATGGTCCATAAACGCAAGAATCGCGAGATGGCAGACATCAGCCGATGAGGCTAGTAGGGCCCTAGTCCTGTAACCATTTAGAAGGGGCAATGAGAATTCCTAACTGAGAAGTCACTACGAGCATAACAATCTTATTGGAACTTGAAAGAGAAGTGAATTTGTTAATGGCTAACTGAATGTTCAAGATTGGATTCAGAAGATGAGGCGACCGGAAGGGAGGCGAGCGAAGTGAGCCCACTTTATAGTCCTGAATTTCATAGAGATAAACGGTTCAACTCCCTTCTAATTTAAAGGATTAGAAGAATCATCGATGAAAGTGTTACTTACTTACTTACGAAGATCAATTGGATAACCTTCTACTAACAGAGTGGTGGGTGCTACTGTCTTATCTTATCCCTTCTTCGTTTACCCTGGCCCGGGACTAGTCATTTAGTTAAGTCAAGTTCATATGCTTTCCAACGTGGGAGTAAAGGGAGTTGGTAGCATTCCCCTGGCTTTCCATTTCCAATAAGTCTGGGATAAACTAGAAGACTAACTCCTTCCCCTCCTAGGGTTTCAGCAAGGTGTCTATTCTGAGGCTTAGGAGAATGAAGCAGTCGTTGTAATTTGTGTTAGTTTGTTTTAGTTAGTCAAGGATGACACTAAAGTAGGGGAGCAATGGTATATATTTTAGTGTAGTTGGATTGACTAGACAACCAATGTGATTATAATGTACATCAAACAAGTTAGGAGGTATGAAGTGCACACGTGTTTAAGTTTATTATGATCTTAAAAGCGATGCCTCGAAACAATGGGGTTCCAAAATGGCAATGTCCCTAGTGGCGTGGTCCAAAGGATGGTAGCCCCTGACGGGATTGAAGGGGCAAAGCCCCTGACTAAGATTGTAAAACCGGACATAATATCATACTTAGTTCTTGATCAATGTTGGATTATATTCAATGGAGATTTGGGTGAACCACCGGATAATCTTGATTTGAAATTGTTATTCACGTCTCTCAGATTATTCAAGTTTGATTTAAAATTTCAACATTTTTTTAACCATCGGATAACACCTAGACTAGATCAATAGATAACCAATCGAGCAAAGAACTCTAGTGACACCATAATAACCACTAGAAGATCATTCAACTTAATAACATATAGCCTAATGTTCACAATGAACAGAACCAGATTGTAAAACCAATACCAATGATAGTCTTTAATATAATGGAAACCACAAACAATCCCACATGAGCCCAAAGCTCTAATATTATGTAAAATGGTATGAAGTTGATAGTGTAAAACATAGATTCAAGAATTAGATGATATGCCTTACATAATCAGAACATAATAACACGAGTCTAAAATGAATGGTTCAAGAAAAAAGTATGTGAATAAGTAAAGACTAAGACAAATAATTCTAGACAGATACAAGATGAGGAAGATGATAATTAGAGACTAAAGAAAATCACTTTTTTTTTTATTTCATGTATTCTTTGATGGGATGGGCACGAGGGACATGTTTCTCTTTATATACTTGGCCATGCATATAAGATTCCAACTCATATCTTTGTTATTCTCTTAGTTTGACATAATCACCTTTAACCTTTCCTTTTTTCATGCACTCTATATAAATACTTTCTAAGTTACAGAGATAAAGAATAGGATATATTTCACATTAAATTGGCTAATGCTTACCAATTTTAACAATTGGAAACATGATTCCGTAACTTTGTTATGTTAGAAATCATAATTCTTGACTTTTAACAACTTTTCATCCTCTAATTACATCTAATCTTGTTTTCATATATGTGGAGGGTGGCCACCAATACCCTAGGCTACAAGACCATAGGTTAAGTTTTAATTCTTCTATTGACTAAGATGTTAGACATAACCCCATAGTTTTGCTTTAGGGATCATTTAAATAACATTTACTAATATGACATAACTTTTAGTCCCTAACATATACTTAGTGAAAGTAAATATTTATAGTATATAACAACAAAAAAATTTAAGAGAGAAACTTGCCATCTTTCTATTAAATCAAAAAATTATTTTCCCGACTATCTTTCTTAAATGCATACGCTTAACAAAGAAATCAATCTAACTTTTCTTTCGTAGTAAACTATTTTTAAACAAACATATTTTATAGATATATTTTTCTTTAGTTTTAATTATTCATTATTTTAGTTTTTTAAAGATTTAATTATTATACATATTTATGTTTTAAAATGATTTTAAAAGTTATTATGTGTTTAACTTATTAGTAAATAGTATAATTACCAGCCATCTTATTTGAATGATTTAACTTAACTTTTTTTGTATTTTAACACTTAATTTATTTATGTTTTTATATTAAAATAGTAATGAGTCGGATTGACCTTTTCACCAGACACAAACTCTTAATAGATATTTGAAATAATACCATCTAAGTAAACCAAATTATATGTTTGTAAATATAGCTCAAACACATGCATAAAACTTACCAATAGTGTTTTGCAAGTTCTAAACTTCAATTAACTCAAAAACTACAACACAAACACACACACACCCACATACATACATATACATATATACATATATATATATGTATATATATATATATGTATATATATATATATATATATATACATACATACATGTATATATATATAGATATACATGTATATATATATGTATATATATATGGGTGTGGGTGTGTGTTTGTGATATATATGTATGTATGTATATTATATATATATGTATATTATATATATATATATATATATATATATATATATATATATATATATGAATCAAATGAAACCATGTTTATAATTGAAAACCGTGAAAACCACTACTAGCCAATCACATAATTCATAATTGATTTAACTTTTTAATATTTATAATATATTTGAGTAAATTTCAATCTTATTTTTGAGGTCATTATATATATATATATACATATATATATACATATACATATATATATGTATATATATATGTATATGTATATATATATATGTATATGTATATATATATATATATAAACTTTAAGTAACATCGATGATAATGAAATGACTTACATATACGTAAGTTTTATGAGGTACATGTACGTAACTCTTAGTTGCACACTTGTTAACACGTACTTGCATGTACATAACATCTACATATACGTAACTCTTACTTGTACACTTTGTAGCACGTACATACATATATGCAACCCCTGGTTTTTATGATTTTCATTTATAACATGATTTTCAAGGGCATTTCCCCTATATATATACTCTTATGGGCACATTTCCATATTTATATTTCTTAGCGCAACATCTATATTTATATAATACATTTTGTTAACTAAAAATATACACTTATATTTAGTAATAAAGTTATCATTAAAATCATCTTTTTAAGCATAACTTTTAAAATGTTAAAATCATCAATTTGGTGTATAACAGATAATTAATAGAACGAAGTTTTATTTATGTAATAAAAGAATATGACATGTAATATGTTTTTATATTTTAGTATTAGAAAATCAGTTTATAATACCCACGAGTATTACTTTTTAAGAAATTAGATTAAACAAATCATAACTATTATGCTATCAAATCTTTAGTCCCACAAGTGATATGATTCTATTTTATTTATTTTAATATTTATTATTAAGTTATTTCTTTTAATGATGCTCACTCTTTCAAATACACTTAATTAAAACTATCACTTGTCATTTTAAGTATACCTATTTTTATTATTTAAAATATTTACATATAACCAATTTCAATAATATATTATTATAAAAAGCATTTTACAAAAATAATTATTAATTATTAATTATATAATTTAAATTTTTATATATTCTGTATGTGTAATATATGGGTTCTAATTTTGGTTAATAATAAAGGGGCTATCATGATTACCCTTAAATACTTATTAAGATAAAAGGGATACACTAATTCTTAAGAACTCATAATTATATTTGTGATCTATACGAATTCCCTCCAGAACACCACTAAACCTTTTTTCCATAATCATCCATCAATTTAAGGTATCATAACAAAATCATTAGCAACATATATTAGTCGAAGATCACGTTCCGTACAAATAAGGTTTAGTGATATGGTATTTGACGTTAATGATAGAAGAAACATAAGTAGTTTTCTATATTTTGACTCATGTTTTAATGTATAACATGTGGTATTATAGTGATGTTAGTTATGTCAATTCAATAAATGAATCAATTTGCTCGATGGACATCGTTTGAATTCGTTTATAAAAGTTAAAACTAAAGTTGTCGAATTGAAAAAACTTGATTAATCCTTGACGAAAAACAAGATGTGAGTGAGCGAAACCTTGATGAAACTGTTTGTATGCGAAAACTGGGAATTATGCACCAAACTTATTATTTTGAATGTATAGTATGGTTTTCACTAAAAAATTGAGCATGGGCAAACTAAATTAATGGCCCAAGATTTCTTTCGCAATGATTGTAATTTTGTAAGGTTGAACTTTTGTATGGCCCAATTTATTATTAGTTTCAAACGTAAGGCCCATAAAACGAAAACATTACCCAATTTATTACACTAGTAGGAAACAGGCCGTTCTTCGCGGCGGGCATCAACCATCACTAACCGATATTTTTTTGGTATTTTTAGATAACGGTTATACATTAAAATTCAAAGGCTCAGAAGGGACGATTCATTGTGGCTGCAAACAGTGTGCTCACCACGCCAAAACAATGAATATCACGTCTTTTGTTACATCATCATCACCTATCTATACGCACCAATGGAGAAATATCAAGAGAATAATGCTAAATAAAACATGCAAGTGAATTACATGTAAGCTTAACTATCATCAAACCAACATTAAATGAACACCATCCGGATCAGAGGTATTTTTGAGCGTTAAACATAACTAACAATTGACATAGCATTTTCCCCAGTAGAAAACAATAGAACAAACATCATCAAATAAGGGGAAATTCAAAACAAAATAGAGGAAACTTTAAAACGTGAGGATTTAGGAGTAATCAATCTCGCGTGTTGTGCAAGTTTTTAAAATCACCATAAAAGCCATTTGGTGGCACGATCATGTTTAAACCCTTAGCTTACGATCATGTTTAAACTCTTAGCTTAGAGTCATTTTCTCATTGTGGCTGCAAACCAAACATGATAGCCATGCCAAGACAACATTTTTTTAACAGAATCATCATAGCCACCCATGCGACTTCAAAATCACAAAAAATGCAGTTGTTGCCACGACTTCATTTAATCATATTGGCTCACACCCTATCTCGTTGTGGGTGCAAACCAAACATGGTTGTCACGCCAAGGTAATGAATTTTTTGGCAAAATCATCATAGCCATCAAATTTTTAACTAGCCACATACCACCAACCTTAAGGCATGGCTTTCAGTTTTTTTAATCTCACAATCGCGTCTCAAACAAACCGTCATCATCGACAATCCAGATACAACCATCATATACATAACATAATCTTCCCAACCTTAAGGCATGGCTTGAATAGTTTTCATCCAAATCTAGTTTCCACCCAAACAAAGTATCAACAAAACAAAGCACAAATGACCAATCTATACACAAATCCAATAGCAACGGTCGAGCGGGTTGACCGGAGAGTACGGAGGTCCATATATAGGACAAAGCAACAGATGTGACAACTCCAGCCAACAATGACCGAGGTTCAATGGTGGCTCACATCCATCGGCCATGCAAAGAGCCCCTATCAAGAACACTAAACCACAATTGTGCATCGGAGGAGAGGCAGAGCGGCAAGAGAGATATGGCGGCCCCCAACACAACCACACCATCACCATGGCCACCTTAACCATGACTCCACCACTACCTACCTCTAGCATTGTCACCATAACCACAACTACCACAACAATCCACCACCTTATCCGTATGAACCCCACCATCGAAACCTTAACCCCGCCATAAAAACTATTAGTTGTTACATTAAAGGATATCTCAAATGTTCAAAAGGATATGGATCTATTACCCTTTTAATACCACTCACATAGTAAGAACTCATCATCTGGAGTTTATAGAGGTTCTTAAAAAGGATACCAAGGTTAATAGGAGCAATGAACATCAAAACATTAGCTTACATGAATTGCAAGATGAGCATTCTACACTTACATCCTATTACAACTATTGTAAATGATATTGAATCATCAAATGGCACTGCTCCATTACATTATGTTGTTCCAAACATTCACGTAAATAAGACACATCAACACAAAAACGACAAGTCTCCTTAAGACAAGTACAAAGTTTATTTATTCCACTCATTTAAATTATGGGTTCTAACCTAGTTAAGTAAATACAAGACAAAAAAAAAGCGAAATCATGTTGCATCACGTGACAACTTCTGAATTCAATAGAACTAGTTATCAACCTCGCGCGTTGAAGTGGACCATACCAACATCAAACACTTCATCTTAAATTTTAAAACATGGCAACAAAGGCTCGGATGTGTAAATGGAGTCTAATCCTCATGTTAATATCATCATAGCCATTGAACTTTACCTTTTTTTTTTCTAAAAACATTCCAGTATAAGGCTAAGAAGATATAAGTTTACCATGCCATAACAACAAAAATATTTTCATTTCCATCATCATTGCCTATCAAACCTTCATATCACGACTTGCACAACCGACTAAAACAAACCACAGTTCACACTGTCTCAGTGACCCAATGCCTCACCATTACTAACAACAACATAACTTCCTTATCTCAAAAGGCACATCGACGCCAGGTAGGCGGTGCTACGGTGGCGATGTTAGTACTAACAACAATAAACCCTCACGAAGGGCCAGTAGCGAGATCAGACCATGATATCATCACATCGATGGTAACAGAGTATTGCCACCACCGACCAATTTATAACCAGATCTGACCCAAAGGGGTACCATTTCACAACAAAAGTTAATCACCATCATAGTCGAGAAAGAGAAAAGCAAGTTAGAGTAGAGTATACAACACCATGACCACCACTAAGCGACATGCAACCATATCAGACCTCCATAGACAATAATCGAAGTTGATTAAACAACATCACCACGGTCGGCCAAGATCGAACTTGTCGCGACAATAGATATCCAAATCAGACATGAGGAAGCCGCAATTAGCGACAATAAAGTACAACTACCATCACCAACGACCACTATTGGAACGAGGCGCCCAAAACCCCTCCGGCGATCAATACACACACACACACACACACACATATATATATATATACACACATATATATATATACACATATATATACATATATATACAAATATATACATATATATATACATACATATATACATATATATATATATACATACATATATACATATATATATATATATACATATATATATACATAGATATATATACATAGATACATATATATACATACATATATATATATATACATATATATATATATATGTACATATATATATATAAATATACATATATATATATAGGAGGGATCAAATGGGAACTAGTTTTTTTATGAGAACTCTAGGAACTAGTCTCAACCACTAGTTCTCAATGACAAAATTGTAATTAACAAAAACATATTTAAAAAATTTATAAATAAAAAAAATAACATAAAAATAAAAAAATAAAAACACAAAAATATTCCCCTACTTTCTCTCTTTCATAAATAAAATAAAAAATAAAAAAATCCTGTTTTTAACGAAATTCGTTTTACACATGTGTAATATCGAATTTACACATGTATAAATCCAGTATTACATATGTGTATAACTAAATTTACACATATGTAAATAACAGATTGATGATATTTTTTAGAAAAGTATATCAATATGGTAGGCGTTGGAAAGATAAAAAATACTAAATTTTATGGTGAAATTTTTTGAAAAAATGATGTCATGAAAAAAAGTTATGAACGTTTTAGAAAAAGGGGAAAAATGACATATGATTTGCATGTAATAAAAAATGAATAGCTGAGATTGGTTCCTAGAGTTCTCACAAAAAAAGTGGTTCTCATATATAT
>BJCM01241376.1:0-24247 GCA_018326385.1 Flaveria bidentis | reverse complement strand
CTATAAAAGGAATGTTGACCTAATTTGTAATCTGCCGAAGCTTGCGAGTGAATGAATATATTATCTTTTGCAGAAAACTCTCTCTTTATAACCGTCACTGTTTGATTGAATATTCTTAGTATTCTTGCTTAAATTTCGTCTAATTTTAGTACGATTCCACTGCATATTATAACCTAATTGATCAAACCAGATCTTCGATCCCCAACACATAGCTTCTCAGAAGGGAGGGTTCGACGAGCTTTCCGATCAGATCTAGAACGCTTACGCAGTCTTGGTGCTAAACCACCCGTTCAGCTTCTCTAGGATGATCTTCACCTATCTGGTGGAGAACATTGAGGGGGAGGGGAAGGAGGGGTTTTGTATGTACCCTTGATTCATTCAGATGATCATTAATCAGAAGCTACCGTCACTACCTAAGGAGAAGGAGGACGCAGTAGTAACTTGAGGTGATGGACGACATCACATTGGGTCGTATGAAGGTTTACAGGTGGAAGCAGGTTAAGCCCCCTGTGAGGAGATTGTTTGGGTATCTGGCCTGGGAGGATTACGTGGCACCCGCTAGGAGGAAGTGGCGCCACAAGGACAGTGACTCTGATGTCGAGCAGCTTGTGCTCTCGGATGATGACTCCGATGACGATGATAGTGGTGATGGTGGAGATGTAGGGCCCACTCAATCGAGGGCCCCCACTGCTGATATAGCATCTCCAGCATCCACCCAAGGTGGGACAGAGGCAGTTGGTTTCCATCACGACTTTCGCCCTGATGAGGAGGAGGAGACAGACGAGGAGCCTTTGACTCGTACTGTGGGGAGCAGGGTGGTTGCCACCGAACGAGGTATTCAGGAGGTTGGGGAGACTGCTGCAGATCCCAGTTACACACCTGATCAGCCCAGTAACATCCCAGGGGGAGCATCCTCCTCAAGGAGCATGAGGAGAAAAAGGATGGCTCAGCCCCATGGGATGAAGACAAAGAGGAGGAGGATGACATTCATCACTACCACCACCACAGCCACCACTACCACCACTCCACCCATCACCACTACCAGCTCCCTCACCATCCACACACATCCCACCACCCATCTTCACTGCATCCACTACCACCACCACCACCACTCATGGAGTCGGGACCTCATCACAGGTCCCACCTACTTTTGGATCCTCTTACCCATTTGTTGGGTTGGAGGAGCAGCTAGCTAACCTGAACCGGTTAGTACTGAAGCTGCTGGCGACGAATGAACAGAGAGCCACTCAGCTTAATCAACTGATGGAGCTCAATGTCTCCCAAGCCCAGAGGATTGAGGCTCAGAGCCAAAAGATAGAGGTGTTGCATGAGATGCATGCCTCATCAGTACAGAGGATTGAGGCTCAAAGTCATGAGATAACAGAGCTACGAGAGATGCTGACATCCTCTATACAGAGGATACAGGATTTGGAGGCCAAGAACAAGAAGCTCATGTTGAGGCTCAAGGGATCCAAAGATGAGCCACTAAAGATTAGAGAAGGGGATGACGAGGATGATGATGAGGATGATACTTATGATGATGATGGAGATGAGGATATGGGAGAGGATGAGAGCAGAGATGATGAGGAGGGTGATGATGCTGCTGCATCTGCTGCTACTCAAGCAAGTGAGCGACGATCCAAGAAAGCACAGGATCAAGGTGCTTCGCCCTCGGCCCCGCCAGCTGAAGAGCACATGATTCAAGATCAGAGTAATGATTAGATATTTATGTATTTTGACCATTTATGTAATTGAATCATGTATTAAAACTTATGTAATGAATGGTTGTGTATATATTTGATTATTTAACTGTCTTGATTATCTACTAATGAATGATGTGTTTAAATCAAGAAGATCCAAACTATCAACGAGATGAATACAATGTTGCTCCCCTGCAGCAGATCAAGACTCAGTTCACTATATCTGCAAAGGATTGTCAGGAGGTAAATGAGCTATACTCCCAAAGAAAGAGAAATCATTCATGACCTCACTGATGAGCAACTGGCAGTGATGTTCTGGTTAAATTCGGATGAACTAGTTAAAGATGCCCCTACCGTCGATGTTGCTAGTGATGACGAGCTCAATGATGTTGATGAGATAGAGATTGAAGACGTCACAGCACAGCACTATCCGGAATATACAGATCGAGAGGGAAATGTGGTTCCTGATTTTGGAGATACACTCGACAATGATATGTATGCTAAATTGGATACGATGGAAAGGGAGACCGAGAAATCAGAAAGCCAAGCCCAAGCCTCGGACGCCGATGTTGAAATAAAAAAGGCTGAGTAAGCGGCGTGTTTTGCAGAGATCCGTGCCCAACGCACAGCGCCAAAGCCGAGTGCCTACGCCAAGCTCTACAAAGTAAAGAAGCATCTAAAGGTGTCTGACAAGATTATAGCGTGGGCTTACTTTGAGGATCTAAATGTGTATGCTGTGAAGAGAGAGAAGGGAATCAAGTACTTTAGATTTCCATATGATCTGAAGACTCTCCCTGGTTTTGAGCTCAACCAGTTGGCACGCCTGAACCTGCTGTATGCTGACCCCAGGAAGATGTCAGACTAGTTTGAAGCTACGTTGAAGAAAGAATACCACACTCGATGGGTTAACTTCAAGCCTCAACAACCTACGAGGTACTTTCGAAGGTCAAAGGTGGACCCAAGGACTGGGAAACCCAAATTGGTGCTGAAGTGGAGTCCTCCGCACACTATGTCAAAGATCCCCATGAGGGAAATGCCACAGGACTTCACTCCCCACTTCAAATGGTGGTATTATGATTGGAGAACAGGAGAAGTAGTCATAGTATTGCAGAAAGAGAGCCAAATGGAGACCATCCGGGTATTTGACCCAATATGGCTAACAAACCTGTCAGCTAGTGATGTTTATACTTTATACAGGTGGCCGTTATTCTATGATCCGCAGGATATCGTACATGCCCTCCAATTTCAGAACGTGATAAGACTCTGTTTTGCATTCGAGATACATGCTGGAGTCACAGTTGAGGAGAGGCATAAGAAGTTTGACGAGCTAATGAAGGATGCTAGACAATGAAGGAAACTAGGTCTAAGGGGGAGTTTGTTGATACATATGTACCTTGTTTACGATCTTAATGTAATATGTCTGTCATGTCCTAAATGTAAATGAAATGTATGAGTTGAATGAAACAAAATATGTGATTGATGATCTTAATGTTAAATGTTTCAGTGTATGTTTCAATGTTTATTATTTATTAACGCATATTAAACTAACTATATAGGTTTGTAGTTGTTTGAATAGATCTTAGTAAAGTAATGATTGAGAAACATATTCAAACATTGTTGTATGAAGTTTTCATGCAAATGGACCATGCTAATGGATCATACGCATGAATACTTCATGCTAATGGACCAGTCGCACGACTAAACCTGGAGATTGGATCAGTCGTGTGATTGACTCAGTCGCATGCTTTAGTCGCACGACTGAACCATGCTAATGGTCCAGTCGTACGATTGATTAACCCTAACCTATAAATACCACTTAATTCGTGGAAAAACATAACATTTTGAATATTTCGACTCCTACTCGTACCCTAGCCGTCCAGAGACTTTATAGAACCTGTTCCAAGTTCATAGATCGTACTAAATCAGTTTGCAATTGTTCTTAACGTTTAGATTCAATCTAAGATCGATTCTACATGCGTTCTCACTGATTGGATCGCCAATCAAATAGGATTCCACACTATTTGAGTTGGTATACATGTAAATTAGTTAGTACTCCGTCCCGTATACGGTCCTAACAATTAAGAAAAACTATTTTTTCAAAAATACATTCTTTAAAAATGTTTTATATAAATATCATGACGAAACAAAAAAAAGTTAATGGTTTATTTTTTTTATTTTACGAACTATAAATGTAATTCTCAATTACCAAGGGTATGTATATTGCTAATAGACTCCCAACAACAATTGGTGGAGAAACGAGTCACGCCGTATCGTGAGACACTCGGAATCGACTCGCTAAAACTCTAACTAAGGTGAGCTTAAACAAGCTTGAACTCATTTTACGACTCATTTAATAAATGATTTTGAATCCGAGCTTCATATGTCGAGATCGAGCTAGCTCGTAAGGCAAAACCATATAAATGATTATTACTATATATAAGTTTATGTTTAAAATAGTTATATAATATATATCATTATTTTAAAAAAATTACATTAATCATTTAATTTCATAAAAAGATCTTTTATATAAGAACACGTATTCTATAAAGAGACTTTAAAAACATACTAATAAAATAGTATTAATATTTTTTTTGTATGATAAAACATTATTAAAAAGGTTTTAAGAAAACCTTCATAAAAATAACTATAAAATATTTTTCAAAATCATGATGGATGCTTAATTGGTTTTTAATTTATTGAAATTTTATCCTGTTAACTTTACTTAAATAGCACTATTAAAAACAAAAATACTTCTATCCAATCATATTATGAATAAGAAAAAATAACTTTCCACTAAAAAACCATTTTTGTAAATACTCATTTTATTAAATTATTTTTCTACCAACATTACTTTGAAAGAAACTCATTACTAAAGGTATTTGCGATGGTTTCAAAATAAAACCCTGAAATAGATTGAAAAGTTATAGTTGATTGTTTTTCCCACCCAAGGACAAGTTGTCTCTATCCCTAATAAATATGTAATATAATGAGTTTTTACAAGTTCTATTACACTAAAATTATGAATTGAAACGTGTTGGATTCTTGTTAATTCAAACAAGTAATTAAAGATTTCCTAATTCACTCATACTATACAAATGAGAAGAAGCCCCGTATGCGTATTCTATTCCGAAATGATTTTAGATATTTCATCAAATCAAGGGTCTTAAATAATCAATTCAAGGTTTCGATTTCTCCAAATCATGATATCAATTTATAAATGGAAAGATAAATCATTTCATATCCTCTTCAATTTACAAGCATATCATGGTTTCGATTTACCCCAAATCACGTTATGTTTCAAGTTCAACTCATCAATCATTTTACGCCTTTATTGATTTATTTAATATCATTCATACCCCAAGTTTTAAATCATAACTACTCTTCTGCAAATTCTTAACTCAATGCTCACAGATACAAATCTCGATTGCAACAATAGCAATTGTACGTACGATTTAAGGATTTTGATTTTGATTCCAAGATCAACTTTAGTATTTTGGTTTTTTTACATCAATTTGACTTATGAAAGCATGAAACTTTGATTTAGTTTTAATTGATGTAAGCATGACACTTAATTATGTTTTTGGTTAACAAAAAGAGGAAATTACATAAATGGTCCCTATGCTTTAATCAAATGGCATGTTTGGTCCCCAAACTTCTAAAATTGTAAAGATAATCAAAACTTGTGTGTAATCATTGCATGTTTATACCTGGCACCAATTCAAGCTCTATGTTATATTATCTCGAGTTACAAGTAGACATGTATTAAAATCGTTAATATTAGACAATGATTGTAAAATTATAAATAGAACATCAAATTTTGTATACAGAGAAGTTTTCAAATGTTTATAGATGTTCTCATGTTCAGTATAATTTGTTTATTACCTAGAGTTCTTATTTATAAATTCATTTCATATTATATACTATTTGGATTTATAAGCATTGATAAAAAAAACTACTAATATTAGATAGAGATGATTTTAGAAAACTAAAAACAAAAAATCGATATACAAATTATTAACAAAACTATTATGACTTACGAATCTTTTTAATTAAAAGCAATTTTTAATGATTGAACTCGTGTATTACACGGGTCTTTAGTTTAATATAATAAAAAGGGACAATTGCATATTTTCTCTTGTAAAATAACTTAATTGTATATTTACCCAATTCAAAATTAAAATTGCATATATCCCCTTCTTTAATCTTTTTAGTTGCATGTATAGCCAAATCACAACCAAAATTGCATGTATCACCTTTCTTAATGATAAAAGTTTCAAATTTACCTATGTTGGTTTATTTTAATTAAAAATATATTATAGGTCGACAATGTTACCTTTGTCTGCATAAAAAATATTAATTATTTTAAATTCATATTCACCCATTTTTAAATTGTTTTTTTTCTTTGTACATTATTTTTTGTTTTTTTTCTGTTTTTTAATCATCTTTTGCTAATGAGTTTTAGTTATTTCTTAAAAAAATTTCTTTTTATGGGTTTTTTTATAATTTTGTCCACTTATGTTAAGTCTATTATTTTATTAACTTTTTAGAGTAACAATAATAAAGTGCAATACAAATATCAAAATTTTAATTTGTTACAGAACTAATAAATTATGACAAAAACAATCACAAAAGTCATGAGTTAAATAATAATCCTATAATTTATTATTAATAAAATATTATAATAAGTTAGTTTATTATTATTTTTATTAAAGAAGGGTTTATATACAATTTTAGTTTTAAGTTGGGTAAATATACAATAAAATAGATTAAGGAAGGGAATATATGTAATTTTGATTTTGATTTAGATAAATATACAAATAACAAGGTTTATAAGTGTATATATGCAAAATAAAAATAAAAAATAGATTAATAAACAAAAAAAATACACGTGTCTCATGTGTGCATGTGTGTGCATTCTTATGTTAATGAAGAAACTCCAAGCTAGTTTTGCTCCAAAGAAACCATTTGTGTAATTAACTCGATAATATTTACTATATGTCATATTCAGTAAGGTAAGTGGTTTTTGTTATCGACCATTAAACCCCTAAACTTTTCAATTTTGATGTTTCATCCCCTTCAACTTTATAAAAGCTTTAGAAAATATCAGTTTAACCCTCTCAAAATTTTAAAGTTTTGATTTTATCCGTTGTACGTTTTTTACTTATATAAACTTATTTCTTACGTTCTTAATTTTATGTACATATGAGCATACATTTGAGTATATTTAGCTTATGTGCTTATGTTTAAGTATGTTTTGAGTTGGTCTATGTTTCGACATAAATTTTTTTAGAAATAAGCCACTCAATTATAATACAATTCTATCCAATATTATAAAGTCAAGTTAATCTATTTTTTAACATAAATTTACTTTGGAAACAAGTTGGGGAGATTCTAGTCTATACTTAATACCCCACATACAGCACCGTCACACATGCCTGTTTTTATGTATGTTTTAAGTTGATGTAAGTTTTGATGTAAATTTTGTTTGAAGTCATATCGAATATAATACGTTTTCATTCGATGAGATAAATCCAAATATGTTTCGACTTTGTCACAAATTTAATTCGAAAACGAGTCGGATCGATTGGAACCGGTTACAAACCCAAAAACCAAACACACCTTTTTATCTAGAAAAGAAACTCGTGGCCTCAACAAGCAACACAGAGGATACGGTCCTGTTTGACAACCAAATACGAATCTTCTACAAACTTTGAAATCCAGAAAAACAATCAAACAAACGATCGATTCGCTTCCAGTTCAATCGAAATTCAATTGATTTACCCACAAATTTTCATCACCCAAAAGCACCGATGTTCGTCTGAAACATAAATCTAGTCATGCAGTCATCAAGGTCGTTGATTCAGCGTGTGGCTCCGATTTTCGCCGCTAGGGTTCGTCAAAATTCGAGGGTTCTTAGCTCCGCTTCATCGTCTGTTCTCGCTAAAGATCCTCAATCATCTTCTGCATCTTCTTCCGAACAAGAATATGTTCATTTGTCGGATAATTGCGTTCGGGTACTCTCGCTTTTCTATTTGATCTGATTTGAAGTTTTTATCTGTTTTTGGGGATTTTGAAATACGATGGTGATTTAAAGAAGATGTTAGAAGGATTATATTTCAGATTAAGTCGTGGTTATTGTTTAGGGAGAAGGAATTTGGATTGTAATTTGTTATTTTGGATTTGAATGATTGAATCCCTAGCCATTGTTCCCAATTTGAAGTTAAATGTTTCAATTTTTAAAGTAAACCCTAGTGCTTCTTTTGAGATTAATGTGGTAATCTGGTTGTAATTCAAAGTCGGTAATTGGGTTCCATTGATGTTCAAGATGTGTAAGGTTTTTTCAAAGTGGATTTAGGCATTAAATTGATAATAATCCGCCATTAATAATTCAAGAACTCCCTTATCATCAACACTAGCCATTATATGTAGGTTCTGAATTGCTTTTTATGTGCCCTTTGTGGATACCCTTTATCTGCATTGAATTATCAGCTATCTGTGTGTCTCAAATACGGGCAGAACCACTAAATTTGCTACATATAAATGTCTTTAAAATCTAAATGCCCTTTTGTGACTCGGGTGCAAAGACGATGTTTGACTTGAGTCACTTGACATCTGAGTAAGCGAGTTAGTGTAGGTATATAAGCATGGTTGTTTATTGCTATATCCTATTTAGCAACCAAATTAGATTGATTTGTAGGTGGTAATTTTAACCCATTCAATTGTGAGATTGGGGTTAATTTTCCCTTTAACAAGATAGCTTAAAAGGGAAGAGTCAAGTATGTTATTAGGCGTCCAAAGTGTATTTGTAATGCATTATCTACCATCTGAACATGTGGACTTTAAAAGACGGATTGAGCAACTAAATTTGCCATGTAAAGGTTAAAATGTCTTTGAAATCCAAATGCCCTCTTGTAATTCCTATATAAATACGATGTTGATTTAAGTCATAAGTGTAGGTATATACAGCATGATTGTTACTTGTTATACCCAATTTAACAACTGAAATATATGGATCTGTAGGTGGAAATCTCAATCCATTTAGTTGTGAATGGGTCGGGTCAAAATTTCTTTTAAAATTAGCTTAATAGGGAACTAGGGAAGGATCATATTTGTGAAAGTTACTTTTGTAGTTCCAATAGTTTTTTCAGTTGTCAATATTCACAAGTTGATACCTTTATCTTTGATGGTTTACTAGATATCCATAAGACCTGGTTTACTAGTTTTTTCGGTTGTAAATTTTCTTATTAATAATTATCTGTATTAAAATATTCTAAAAGCCTACTTAATGGCGGTAGATGAAACGAGAATTATGTCTTTTGGATTTTGCACGTTCTTTTTACATGTTTAGAATCATCTTTTCCGAAACTTTATGTCATTCTGGCAATCTCTATATATTAGTACTATATATATATATATACATGTATATATATATATATATACATGTATATATATATATACATGTATGTATATATACATATATACATGTATGTATATATACATATATACATGTATGTATATATACATATATACATGTATGTATATATATATATATACATGTATGTATATATATATACACACATGTATGTATATATATATATATACACATGTATGTATATATATATATACACATGTATATACATACATGTGTGTATATATGTATATGTATATGATATTGGTTATAGCAACTACTTTGCAATTTAAAGAATGCATTTGTTCATCAATATGAATAGATATTAGAACTTAGTCTTTCACACATATGATATGAAATTCTTTGCTATAGTTTGGTTAAATATTTCCTTTAACTAGAAATCAATTGTTCTTTTGTTTTGTTTTAAACCATGCAGAGGATGAAAGAATTGCAAGCTGATGAAGCTAAAGAGAAAATGCTTCGATTAAGCATAGAGGCAGGTGGTTGCTCTGGTTTTCAATACAACTTTGCACTTGAAGAAAAATCTAATGATGAAGACAGGTTTGTTATTAATGATTTATGTGAGCAATTGTATATGATGAGTTGATGACTACAATATCATACACTAAGTGTGTGTGTTTGAACTTTGTATAGGATTTTTGAGAGGGATGGCGTTAAATTGGTGGTTGATACAATATCTTTAGGTTTTGTAAAAGGTGCAACAGTTGATTATGTTGAAGAGCTTATCCGTTCAGGATTTCAGGTAAATCGTAGTAGAAGCGTGTCATTATCACACGTCCTGAATGTTGAATTATTTCATTGTCACGCCTCATGACAAAATTGAAGTTAAATATTTCATCTTCCTAATTCGTTTTTAATCAATTGAATTAAAGGTTATAGGCACCCATTCCATTATCTGGTGATGAAAAAAAACTAATCATTTTCACGCATGTCTCTTTTCGTTTTTCGTCATTGATTTCTTTACGTTTCCTTAATTCATCTAAGAAAATAACACATAATTATGTAACATTTTTAACCAATTATGTCATTAAGAAGATTTTCCCAAATACACTCTTCACCAAAATTTAATATGACATTTTCATTAATATAGCTATTTTTTGAACATCATTTTTTCTCTTTTCTCCTAAACACCAACTAACCTTGCACTTGCAAAATTTTAAACCCACACCATATCTATTAGGGTAATCACCAATGCCACTAGGCTACAAGCTCATACACTATCTTCGATATAGCTACTTATCTATTTCACAATGTAGTTTCAAGTTTCAACATCAATATACATCCTTTCCTTTAAAATAAACATTGAAGAATCAATACCATGTCTAAAAGGCATTAAGAAATCACTAATATGAAACTAAAATAGTAAAATATAATATATGTTTCCAAGCTATACGCATTATGACATCCGTTACATGTGCTTATACTTTATACTATTCTTGTAGTTCTTTACTTAAAATTGGCTGTAGATTGAATGACCCTCGTTATCTCTCTAAATATGTGTGTCGGTGTGTGTGTGTGTGTGTAAGTGAAAGTTCTATTTCGTTTGCCCGTGTAGCACGACCCATATGAATTAGTATTATGTTATTGTAATAATACATGGACAGTGAGTTGGTGACATTTAATTATACATGGATTGGATCAATACTGTTACTACTTACTAGTATGCTACTATGATTCAAATAATCAGTTTCACCAAAAATACATCAAGATTTATGACATCTTTCTGCTATTCATTCTCAGGTAGCAGAAAATCCAAGTGCAGTTGGTGGTTGTAGCTGTAAAAGTTCATTCATGGTGAAATAGTTTCCAGGCCATTAAACATGACCCGTATACAGATTTAACACACTATCCAGCAACCACAATGAAACCGACTTATTGATCTCACTCTGAATTTGGTATGTGGATTTAATGTTGTTTATGAAATTTTATACTTATTTAGCTATCCTATTCGTACATTCAATACTAGTTGGTAGCTAGTGTTTTTGGAGAAATATTTGCATTCTTTGCGTGTCTAAACGACATAAAATAAATCTATTATTTACTGTTTACGGCTGTGTTTTAGTTTTTTGGCTGTTTATCTCCTAGTAGACGGTGATTTATACAAAGTGGTCGATTACTATTACTGATTGATAATGCATTTACAGTGATTTGATATTACAGATTGATAATGCATTTACAGTGATTTGGTCACGTTTATAGTACTCTAATGACATATATCAGTTAGTGGTTTCTTGCTGCTCTAGTTAGAGAGAACACCATACGTGTCTATACTTTTATCATTGACTGATTCTTTTAAAGTATATATGTTTGTTTAAATCCCTATACTATACATCAAATATATTGGGTACGTTTGTTTGTTTATGACTTTTTGAATCCGATGTATATATGTATAAAGTGTCCGAGGCAGGCTTATATTTTCAAATTTTGTTGCAAGTAATTTATACAAAATAAAAAAATTTAGAGGTTAAAAGTGTAATATTTGAAAGTACAGAAGCTACAAAGTTAGGTCAATATTTGCATTTAGTAAGTGGTCAATCCACCCTTTGTTTTAAGTTGGTGATGACTAATGTAGAATTTTAAATGAAAACAGACATTAAAAATGCATGCTATGGGACTCATTAACCGCTTGTGTCACCCTTGTCTCAAAAGTTCATAACGTGCAGTTTCGCTCATCTGGTCACCAGAAGGAAGACGTGGGGTTTGAACTATTATATATGTCGTAACATTGCTTTACGCTTGAACCCGTTCATTTTTGAGGGCCTGGACACCCCAAGATGTTTACATATAAGTCTTCTTTGAACAACAATTACATATTTAGTTTCCACTTCTGTTCACAAAAATATAATGTTTTGTCTTTGAAATGGATGGCTCTAAAATTGTACACATTTGGAATTTTAAACTAAAGGGAGAGGTCTGAATACAAAATGTAAAAGACATACAAATCGTAGACAAGTGGCATTTTTAAAGAGATGTCGTGTATGCCATAAAGTAGATAATTACTTAAGTTATGCAAGTTACTTTTATATTATGCGAACCTATGTTTATGGTTACCCGCAAATGATAGTTACTCAAGTTGTAAAAATATGTATTCAAAAAATTATATGATAATTACATAAATTACGTAAATGATTACACAAGCTATGTTTATTATTAAGCGCGGTAAAAATTATTCAAGTTATAACAACTAATACACGAGTTATGTTTGTAATTACGCCATTTGAAATCACACAAGTTATAAATATAGAACATATATGTTTTTTAATTATTATTTAAAAAAAGTATAATAAGACAATAGTTAAATTAAAGAGAATAAAATTCTCGTTTTTATGGTATGCTTTCTTTAAAACAATAATGTAGTATAAAAGATTTTTATGCGAGTTTAAAAGTAAGTAAATTAAAAAATAAATAAACAATTTTAAGTCATTAGATCAAGAGTATATATTTGCAAATATCATTTTGTATTTTAATTTTTTTCCTCAAACCATGAAGTATTAAACATTTTTGTACAAGCCTGAACTAATGAAATATGGTTTGGGATTTTAGCCAAAAGAGGGAGAAATAAATATTCGGTTAGGTTTGAAAGGTGATCCACGCACCTAATAAACACATGCCCACATCATTAAGGATCTTGATTTAAAACCACAACTCCTCCATCACCAATTAAAATTATTAATACGTCTCTATCATTTATTTATTTATTTTATCTAAAACAAGAAACTCATATGAAACAAGCTTTACATTTTTTCATAGTAGTAGTAAAAGCAAACTAACTGCTAAGAGCACTAATAACAACGTACATTCTTTTTTTCCACCACAACTAAACATATTATAATTTTTTTTTGTTGTAAAACCAATCAAAGAAAAAACAATATTAAAAAAAAGATTCACCCCTGTTATTGAAACCTTACACCAAGAAAACAATGAGATATGAAAAATTGTTATTAATTTTAAATGACAAATGATCCTTATATATACATGAAACATGCCAACAATCTTTAATAAACTATTTACACTTTACACCTTTTATGTTTACCAAACATATCTTCCGAAGATAAATTTCACTTCCGAAGTTAAAGAAACTTCCGAAACCAACACTATTTCTTCCGAAGCAATATCACTTCTTCCGAAGCATTATTATACCTCTGTAATCAACTCTAACTTTCCACAATTTTATATAACGATAGTAAATTCAGGATAACATATCAAGAACTCTAACACCACCAAGTATATCTTAAAAATGGATACTTATATCGTGAGTATGTATGTGTACGAAAACACTAACATAAAAACCAAAGTGTAGGTTAATAATTGTAGATTTACAATCAAACAAATGTTGTTTTATAGTTGTAATAAAATATCAAATATAGTTGTGTCATGAGTTAAAATGAAAATAAAGCGGAGAACATACCATGGCTTTCAAAAGAAGAATTACACAAAATAAAGAACAGTTTTGATATAAAAAATTAAGAAAATGAAAAGAGAACCCAATGCCTAAAAAAGAATTTCAAAAAGGAAGAACTTTACTTCTTTAAGCGAGAAAGGGCGCATAGTGTAAAAAATAGTGTTTGTGGGTTGGGTGTTTGAGGCTTGAGAAAACAAGTAGAATACAACTTGTTAATGTTGAGTTATGTATTGATAAATAATAAAATTTTTGGTTTGTTTTTTTACGCAAAGAGTTACAATATGTTAACCTAGAAAAAATCAGATAAAGATTAACAAACCACACAACAACAAAGAGTTGTTATGATCTCTTCATGGATAGGTTTAACACGTGTTCATTAAATTGCTTGTGATTAATGCATTTGCAGTGCGAGTATAATCACAATTACAATGATAAAGGACACACAATTCGATCAAGACACAAAGCAAAACTGAAATTGTAAATCAACATCGAAAAATATTCACAATCAAATATATGATTACAAGGATAACTTACCAAAAACAAAGATAAACAAGATATTAATCATCTATTTTAATGATAGACGCTTTGTCAATAAAAAATTATCTCAACAGGAATCACACAAAAGTAAAAACTATTAGTTTACTTCACTTGATATACACAACAATCTCCTTGATAATACCAAAATTACCGTCTTCTTGTTTATAAACCATCATGAGTTATGAGTCACTACTCATTCACCAATGTTATTATTCGAAAGATTATTTAATGAGAAATCTATCAATTTCTTAAATGCCACATTTATATTTAAAATGGTTATATTCCTATGTCCTAGTGGCACAATTTCTTTTAACTTTTCATCATATGTTCAAATTGTAACTACACTTCTAGTTAGGCTATTTGTAGTCGTCACATTTTTTTCAATTTTCTTGGATGTCACATACTCACATCAGCATTGCATCAATAGTTTTTTCATTTACTCCATCTTCCTATGTGACCGTACTCTTTCACATTTTCCTCATGAATTGGTGAATGTTCACCAACTTTTACCCATAATTCTTTCTCGAAAAGCGAGGGACTAGTTCGAGATCTCTCTTTTCTTGGCTTGACTACAAATGGCCTTGGGACAACTAAAATACAACAATTGTGTGTATAATTGGTATAGATCTAATAAGATCATTTTGGTTTACCTTTACTATTGTTACCTCTAAAATTAAGTATACTCTTCTTCTGTTTACTTTTTGGGAGGTGAACTCACTCCATGTTTTAATGTGTCTACTATTCTCGTGCATTTATATTCCTTTTTACTAGGTTAGACTTGATGCCCCTTAACATTGTCCTTCCTCTTTAACTTTCTCTTCTATCTCATCACATATCTTTCTAACCCCTTCTCTCACATCATGCTTCCTAACGTTTTTTGCACCCTACTTTACTAACTTTTTATCAACACTCATTTCTTATCCTCTTCATAAAAAGCCTAAACTTACATTTTTTTCTCTTTTATTGTAGTTTTTTTTCCAACCCTCGTTAGTTAGTTCAGGTTTCATGATCTTTTTCATGGCTCGATACCAATACTTATTTTTGATGGTTCAATAGCAGTGGTTGTTGCGAGGGATGGTAATGTGACAAGCATTGATAATAATAGTCTCAAATCTGCTTATAAAACTTAACCTGTACTCGTTAGCTACTTCTTACTCATTGCCCATCGAGTCTCTAGATGCTCATCAATTTATTAAAAGTTATCTATTGGGACTCTTTAGTATATTTTTTACTATTTTAATGTTGATATATCTTTGTTACTCAATGAATTAGAAATTTAAATAGAAAATCTAATGGATTAGTGGGTTACTAGTAAAACAATATAAAAGAAGAATGATAAATTTACTGATATGGTCAGGGTAAATGGGCGGGGTCGGGTGTCACTTAATACCATACCCGTCTTTTACCTGTGAAAATTTATAGAACTAATCCCCTACTTAAATGTCTATCCTAAGTGTTTCTGGTTTATTCAATGTGTTCAAGTTTATGTTACCATCCTTAGTTGTTAATAAAACGATTGTGTTTAAGTTGTTGAAGAGTGAGTTTATGTTATCTAAATGTCTATCCTGAGTGTTTCTTTAAACATTTATAACTTTTTCATACCATATATAACCATATCTATAGCCTCAACAGTAATTGTTGATTTGAATATTAATTTAAGAAAAACATATAACGATTGTCGGGGGCAAACACAAGCACTCATAAAAGGAGGCGATACACCTTAATGCTAATGAGTCTTGCATCTATCAATAGTATGTACGAGAAGATGATTTCATAGTTTTTGAGAAAGCAATAATTGATGTGTCAGAGTAACCTTACAATCATCATTAATTCACTATTATCGAGATAATAATCATATATAGTCAGTCTTATAAAAAGCTCAAGTCTAGCAAAATCATTATAAAATTAAAAGTAAAAAACTTTCTTATCTATCGGCTCATGACAAGTCGTTAGACTAATCAAACTCGAACCCAAACCGATCTATAAAAATCTTTCTTACATTTTATCTATTGCATTTATTATCTATAATAACATTTGGATATGATACATGAAAAATAATGAATCAAAGAGCAAATCACTAGGGATATAGCAGGGGAAAGAAACTCCACATCACAAAGAACCAACAAAACTACTCTCGTCGGCCGTTCTTTGTTTCTCCGGCGACTCACCAATCGGTGATTAAACCACACAAATCTTAACCAAAAACCCATTTTACACACACCCTTTATCGTCGAATTTCAGATACAAAAATCCCGAATTCGAACGATGGATTTGGATCTGTGGATATCGAAGGTCAAAGAGGGACAACACTTGACGGAAGATGAATTGCAGCTGTTATGCGAATACGTACGTGATTATCTTCACCTTTTATGTGAATTTGTTTGCAGAAGTTTTGTGAACGGATCGGGGTTGGGTCTAGGGTTGAGATTTCTTGTTGTTTCTTGAGTGATTTGGGGTTTTGGTGTAATGAATCTTTGTGGGTTGTTGGTGTTTTGGTTTGGGGATTTTGGTGGGAGTTGTGTGAAATGGAAAACCCTAATTGTAGTTGCTGTATTTGTTGAGATTTGTGAACCATACAGGTGTGTTCATGTACATATGAGTTTTGAAAGCTAGATATTGCTTCGTGACAGGATATGTTATATTAAACGGTGAAGGTTAAAGAATGTTGAAGATGTATGGAGTTGTTCATTTTGTTATCTGAGAGATCATCACTTTTAACATTTATGTTAAAGTAAGTTAACAACACTGTTTGGATAGAGCCATGATGTGAAATTTCTGTAAGAATTTAGGAGAATGAAAACCCTAATTTTGTTTTGTATGTGTTAAGATTTTGTGAACAAAATGGATGTGTTCATCATACATTTGAATGCTAGAAATGGTTTGGGATGTGGGATATTGCTTAATGGGCTTGCACATAACCTAAAATCCACAATCCCACCTAAAATTTTAGGAATTTGTTGATAGTTAGAATACCCAATGTAGGGAATCAATTGTTGATTTCTGCGAGTTGTTTTATTTGCTTAAAGCCTGCAATTTAGTTCAAGATTTGCAACTGGAAATGAAACAAACTGTTATATATCTTTGTCTTTTTTGTTAGTTGGATGATTTTTGCTTGTAACTTTTGTAGGTTGCCTAGTAACACATGTAAGTATTTCTCAAAAGCCACAAATAGCATCAGTTAATTGGAAAATCCATAGCCACTTTTATTGATTATCATGCTGCTTTCAAACACAGATTGGATGTATAATTTAGTAAATTATAGAATGTAAAGCCCAGGGAGTGGTCTGCAACTACTATAATGTATATATATAAAATGGCACACTTTTGATTGTAGAACTACATGATCAAATGGGACTGGGAGTATTTCTTACAAGTTACAACCTTGAAGTATCTTGTAATTGAGACTGTGAACTTTATGAAACTTGTAAAATTGGTCTGAACTTTCTGAAAATTGGAAAATGGAGCCTGGAATTTGCGAGATGACCAGTGAATTTTTGAGTTTGATATTAAGGCTTATATTTTATGGAAAATATTAAGCATCTCATAAACTTCTAAAAAACTAACATAAACATATTAAATAAAGAAAAAGGGTATCTCTCATAATCTGTTCTAGTACCAGGAACTCAAACTTTCTTCTTTTCTTCCTTTTTTTTTTGAACTTTCAGGTAAAAGATATCTTGATTGAAGAATCAAATGTTCAGCCAGTCAATAGTCCAGTTACTGTTTGTGGTGATATTCATGGCCAGTTTCATGATCTCATGAAGCTTTTTCAGACAGGAGGTCATGTACCCGACACGAATTACATTTTTATGGTAAATTTGTGATGTACAAACAATTGTGTGCATTTTGTTTTCAAGTTCAGAGCATTCAAGAATCATTCACTTTTATGTGTGTTCAAGAAATTCCTTGTGTTTCTTGTCAGGGGGATTTTGTTGACCGTGGTTACAACAGTTTGGAAGTTTTTACAATACTTTTGCTTCTAAAAGCAAGGTAATTGATATTGTATGCAAATTACAATGGGTATTACTGTATTAGTCCACGTCTACCCAGCATATGCATTTATGTCTTACAGCTTATATATGCGTGTATCTTCATATACCTTCAACATGTAGTGATCAAAAGATAATATCCATTATTAACAGACAATGAAAGAACTTGAGTGGTTTGATATAACCATTTATTAAGAGCATTGGCATGCAACATGTGCATATTTAAATACAATTTAATGGTGAAAGGTTAGACAAAAAAGGAAATAAAACCTCAAAAATAACTTTTACATGTATAGCAAGCACAATTGCCCTTATGTAGCTAATAAAGTGAGTTATGTTTTAATGGAATCAGCTTATGAAACTTTTTAAAAGCAAGACACTAGCTTTCAAAGTTGTAACCGTCATATATTCTATCATACATTCATACCTCGAAACTTCCAACATTTATAACTTGAAATTAGTTTTGTGTGTAAGCTACCATCATATTATCTAATAAAGAGCCTCAATCTATGATTCTGAGGATAAGAGCAGAATCGAATTAATCTCAAAATGATAAAAAAATGAGTTGGTAATCCATAGTCTTATTCTTATTTACATGTGCAGTTAATTATGGGATTTAATAAGTTTTGTGGTTCTTATTTGTTATTTATATAATGACTTGGCTTACATGTGCTTGCAGATACCCTGCAAATATTACTCTTCTGCGTGGGAATCATGAAAGTAGGCAATTAACACAGGTAACCTAAAACATTATTTTATGTATGATTAGTATGCATCTTACAATGCAAATATGTTATTTGTATAACTAGGGTTTACAATTATGAATATCCCATTGTTATTTGTGTTTTGATAGGGTAATAATATTTTCTGCATACTTCGTATCAAATTTTAAATTGTTGCCTGCTCTTCATATGCCAGCATGTTCTACACACTTCTAGAACGATGGTTCTAGTCAATAAATCAATACTGATAGAGAGAAAACTTGATGTTCAGATAGATCTAAACGTTGTTTAGTATAGAACGAGAGGAAACTTTGTATTTCAACTACCGTCTCCACTTTTTTCTAGCATATATTTCAATGTTATCAGCTTTTTGACATAGTTAAGGAATACTTGTCATTTATTTGCGATATATGTATATAAAAAGAAAACATTTAGTAATGGAAGTGCAACATAAAAAGATGTTATGATAGAACCCAGAAAACTAAAATGCAAACGAAGGTGAAATTCACTAGTTGATCCGTTTCGAGAAGGGCAAATCTCCTCCAGTACAAACAATACTTAGAAAATTTGAAATAAACAAGACAAGACAAACATCCTAGAAATTAAACATAAATAGGAAGAACAAGGGCAGTTAAGCTGCAGTTTCTTCCTAAACATCAGATGACCAACTCACCCACTAACCCCACTAGGCTGATTTCCATGAAGATCCTTTGACCCGTTAAACAGCCCCACCCGATTAGGACCTGGGCTGCTTGGATTTGTATCATGTTACAAGCGTTTTTTTGGAAAAAACAAAAGCCTTTACTAGCCTTTTCATATCTGGGTAATTGTTTAATTTTATTGCGCACATAATTCAGGATATATACGAACATATAATGTTATACGTAATGAAAAATATTAATTTGAGAAAAAGCAAGGAGCTCTAGTTCAAGAATTATTACCAAAGAATACCATGTGCCTAATTCTTAAAAAGATAATGGCCTCTTCTCTAATGGCTAACTGCTTTCTCTTGGAAAGTTCCATGAATCTAAGTCATACTTTTCAGAGACTTGAGATTTTGGCCACATATTTAGCGCTTTCCCTTTTTGTATGAATGTATGCTTTAAGTCTTATGATCTTATATTACTTTTGTATTTGCTTATGATAATTATTTGTAGGTCTATGGGTTCTATGACGAATGCCAAAGAAAGTACGGGAATGCTAATGCTTGGAGATATTGCACTGACGTTTTCGATTATCTAACTTTGTCAGCTATAATAGATGGAACTGTATGACTCACTTTTTTTGTATCCCTGTACATGCTATATGTGTGTGTGTGTGTGAGTTATGTTACCACTTATGTCTGTGTGTATGTATATTCATGTATGGAAAAATTCATTTTAGAACACCAAATATATACAGATTAAAACAGCACATTTTGGCCCGCATATAAAAAAATGATGGTCCAAGATTGTATATGTCACATGCGAGGAATGGTATGCATGTCACACTTATTTCTTACATGTGAATAAAAACATATTCACATGTGCATAAATTGTATCTTGGCCTTATCATTTCTTTTGAATAAGGGCTTAGATGTGTTCTTTTGTTCTCTAGATATTTAGTGTTCTAAAATGAACTAACCTATGTGTGTACAACTATACACGTATGTATGTGTGTAGGTGTCAATAATATGTTGCTTCTGGCTTGATGACAGGTCTTATGCGTCCATGGAGGTCTTTCACCTGACGTTAGGACTGTTGACCAGGTTTGGCTTGCTATGCTATGATTATATATTAAACTCTTGTATGCTCTTTTCATGTGCTAGCTGCAACTTAAGTGTGATCCAAGCTTCTTTGCTCTTGCATTAACTTTTCTTTCTTTTCTCTTTATAACCCCATTATGCAGATTAGAATTATTGAACGGAACTGCGAGATCCCCCATGAAGGACCATTTTGTGACCTAATGTGGAGTGACCCTGAAGACATAGAAACATGGGCTGTGAGCCCTCGTGGGGCTGGATGGCTTTTTGGATCTAGAGTTACATCTGAGGTAAATACTTTGGAATGTAATATGTGTGTGTTCATTCTTTTGAGGTGGTTGGTAACCTTCCCATGCGTTAATGTTTATGTTTATATTTCAGTTCAATCACATCAATAAGCTTGATTTAGTATGCCGGGCCCATCAACTTGTCCAAGAAGGTTTAAAGTACATGTTTCAAGATAAAGGGCTTGTAACTGTAAGTTTTCCCTTTTTTTATTCATTTTTAGTATGGGTTTACACGTAATCACTTTTTTGTAAGTTCTTAATAAATAATTGAACGTGTTAAAGTATTTTAATGAAAAACTTTTTGCAGTAGAATTTAGAATCCGAGTCTTTGAATAAAACAAGTTACGATGCTGTATGTAATAAAACAGACTTTTGAGCATTTAAAACCTGTTTAATCCTTTCCACTCTTAGATATTTTTAATTGACTGATTTGTGATAAACACTACCCAATTGATCCATTCGTGAAATGTGTCAAAATTGCTAAATTCGAACATGACACATTATCAATTTCTGCTTGATCATGCAGGTTTGGTCTGCACCAAATTACTGCTATCGCTGTGGCAATGTGGCTTCAATATTGAGCTTCAGTGAGAATATGGTATTCCCATTTGCTTTTGCTTATCATGAATTCAAGTGCTGGTTATTTAGTGGTCATTTCTAAAATCTTGAAGAAACAGGTTATGCGTAGTACTCCCTTAACTATGCTTTTCTACATAAATAAGATTATCAAGGAGGAAAATTTTGTGTAAATATTAGAGATGGTTTGTGTAATGGAGTAAAAGTGTCACAAACTAGGTTAAAGGTAAGGGTTGAATAAGTAATTTTAATATACCCTTCAATTGCAACTGGTATGAAACTTATTAATCTAAACCTGATTATCTGACCAAATAATTAGAAGCAGATGTAAAAGTTTTTTTGATTATTATGACTTTCAGTTGCAATTATTATTTCCAGAGCATAATCAGAGCACTGTTTACTGTCATGTGAGTAGCTCGACAATGGGTCCCATTGTTTATATTGTGTTACTGGTATATATGGTGGGAAAAAGAGTTTGTGGTTTATTTGTGTTTGTTTGACTAATTGACTGTTTGGTTGTGACAGGAGAGAGAGGTAAAGTTTTTCACAGAAACAGAGGAAAACAATCAGATGAGAGGTCCAAGAACAGGGGTACCTTATTTTTTGTGAAAGTTATTTATGTCAGGAAAAAAAACCTCAAAAGACATAGTATGGTGCTGAATATGTGCAATTATGATGATGATGATGTTGATGTAGAAAGCAAACCAAACTGCATTTTCAGTACATTGTTTTTGTTTACAAGTTTAAATGCTTGTTTGATTGTGTTACATAATTAATCATATTCTTGTGTTGATGTTCTGGTTGTAGTAATAGTTTATCCCAATTTAATTTCTCTATGATTTTGACTTCTCATTTAAAAGTTTTACTATGTCAATATAACACAACCCATGTCAATCCACATTTACAAGGTGCCACGTAGCAAGGAGCTCAAATGGTGAATAAAATGTCAAAATGTAGTAGATATAAGTATTTTTGTTATACAATTAAAAATATCATAAAATGTTAGGTTAATTAAGTTATTATCTATACTTAAAAAACCATAATGAGAATCTCTTAAGCTTATAGCACAAGCTTTGAATGCATGATTTTTCATGATAAATAATTAATTTTGTTACACTATATGGCTATTTATTTATCTCTTCTTTTTGTCCTTTTCTAATGTTTAGTATTTTAATATTTTTATTATTTTAATATTATAATTAAGTTTAAACATATTTTTTTTGTAACTTTTAAATTATAATAATTTATAAAATCACAAATACGTAATTACGACATGCTTATTTTTACCTACATTTTGGTATAGATTTTGAAAGAAACCGATCTCGCTAAAATATATTTTTTATTTTTTTTCACGATGAGGATCTCGCCGCAACACATGGGTTTCTGACGATTTCGTTTTTATACAAAGTTGAAAATTTATTCAACAACGCATGTGTCTCGTTTTTCTTACATTTGTTGCATGAATTTGTAGACAACGGTTCAACTTGATTTTTATATGGTTTTACGTCCTCGCGACAACGCATAGGTTTAACACTAGTTATCTCTGTTAAAGGGATGATGAATGATTATGCCAATGAAATTTTTGGATCAATAGCTACCCACAGTCTTGGACCAATAAAACATAACTACTATTCACTTTAATTATCATCATTTATCACCGTACTTTTTGTTATTGGATTTTTCTAATTACTTCATACTTTATTTTTTAATTATACCATACTCTATTATATTAATTAAGTTTTGATAACACCAGTATTTTTTGTTATTGGATTTGATAACACCACTACTTAAAACATAACTACTATTCATTTTAATTATCATCATTTATCACCGTACTTTTTGTATTATAGGATTTGATAACACCACTACTTAAAACATAACTACTATTCACTTTAACTATTCACTTAAAACATACTCTATTATATTAATTAAGTTTTGATAGCACCACTACTTTTTGTTATTATATTTGATAACACCACTACTTAAAACAAAACTACTATTCACTTTAATTATCATCATTTATCACCGTACTTTTTGTTATTGGATTTTTCTAATTACTTCATACTTTATTTTTTAATTATACCATTCTATTATATTCATTAAGTTTTGATAACACCACACCAATCAAATATGAGTTAAACATAAAAATTAATTAGCATTTAATATTTCAAGGTGCTATTAAATGTGATGCATGTGATTTTTCATGAAATTCCCATGTTAAACAACTAATTTAATGTAAAAAATTAAAACATTTGTTACAAAATTCACTTTACTTAATTCATTAATCAATTTATTAGCTTTGTATATAAATTAAAAAAATAATATTACTAATTATCAACTTGTGGATACATTAAATATTATATCATGTGCATAAAAAGTTGTACGTTTCTTTCTTTTCCTTTTAGTTTGTTTTCTTTAACCCAATACTTTTATATATTTCACAATTTATCCCTTATAATTTTTCATTATTGACTTTAATTTCAAATACTTTCAATTTATTACAAACATTTTGATTTATAGGTCTAAACTTTGAGAGTTAACACTCCGTGTACACGAATGATTCAACATTGTTATGCTTTTTTACCCATTTAACATCCACGTTGTAACGTGCGAGTCCAAATTTTTAATGTTTTAGGTTTCACGTGTGTGGTTTAATGTTTTTATGTCTACTTTGTGTTTGGCTTTATTTTTTTGGTGTTGATGATCGCTAACAGTGGTGTGATATTAGTGCTACTTAGGGGTTGTTTGTTTTTGGGCTGACCCGGCTGACTCGGTCAGCGGGTCAGCCCGTTTGATTTCGGCTTCGAGCCCGGCTGACCGGGTCTCCAGTGTTGACACAAACTTTGAAAAAAATATGCTGACCG
>BJCM01241374.1:0-76424 GCA_018326385.1 Flaveria bidentis | reverse complement strand
CATTCGGAGTTCTATCTTTGGGTTGGATATAGAGGTCACTGCTGCAGACATTCAGCGTGTACTTGGATTAGGAGATGATACTGACCTCCCCACCAGACTTCACCCACTGACGGTGAGAGGGTGCTTCATGAGGATGAAGTACGATGGGGACATAAACTCAGGTGTGCTCAACAAGAGCAACCTGTGCCCCCAGTATAAGTACTTGGCACACATCATCCTCAAGTGCATTGCCTCACGAAAGGGTGGGTTCGATGACCTTTCAGACCAGATACAAAATGCCTACGTGGCACTGGTGCTGAACCACCCCTTTAGCTTTTCTAGCATGATCTTCAATTACCTCATAGATAACTTGGAGGCGAAGGGCAAAGAGGGTTTCTGCATGTACCCTAGGTTTTTATAGATGATATCTGACGAGAAGCTGCCCTTGTTGCCAAAGGAGAGCCACGACACTGTGGCTTTAGAGATTATGGATGATACGACATTGGGTCTTATGAGGGTTTACCGGGGAAAGCAGGTCAAGCCCCTGGTAAAGAGACTTATAGACCATCTGGCCAAGGAGGACTACGTGGCGCCAGGGAGGCGTAAATGGCGTCATGAAGATAGTGACTCAGAGGTTGAGCAGTTAGAGCAACCGGAGGATGACTCCGACGACGATGACAACAGTGATGGTGGAGATGCAGGACCCAATCAACCAAGGGCCCCCACTGCTGATATAGCATCTCCAACAACCACCCATGATGGAGCAGAGGCTATAGAATTCCATTAGGACTTCATACCTGATGAGGAGGAGGATACTGACGAGGAGCCCCTAACCCGCACTATGGGGAGCTGGGTGGTAGCCACCGACCGAGGTATTCGGGAGGTTGGTGGACGCCCTAGCGAATCTGGGGAGGCTGAAACTGATCCTACTTATGCTTCTAATCAGTCCAGCAGGGTTCCAGGGGGAGCATACACCTCGAGGGGATCGAGGAAGAAAAGGATGGCTCAGCCCCATGGGTTGAAGAAGAAGAAGAGGAGGATGACCTTCATCACCACCACCACTACTACCACCACCTCCACTACTCCACCTACTACCACCACTCTACCTACTTCCACTACTCCACCTGCTACCACCACTCCACCTAATACTATCACCCTACCTACCACCACTACAACCATCCCATCTACCACCATATCTACCACACCCATTCCACCACCACCTTCATCTATATTACCCCCAATCTTCACCGCTGCCACCACCACCACCACTAGCCACCATGCCGGTCTCTCATCATATCCCTCCTATACGTATGGATCATCTCTACCTCCAAGTGGGGTAGAGGAACAGCTCTCGGCACTTAACCATATGGTGCTAAGACTGTTGGCTGCCGATGGCGAGAAGACTGCTCAGATTCGACAACTAGTAGACCTTACTTCTACCGAATCTAGGCAGATATCTCAGCAGGCATAGCAGATAGAGCATCAGGCCCAACTAATGGATGCACACCACGTAGAGATGTCCCAACTCCAAGATCAGCATGTCCAAATAGCTAAAAGGATAGAGGAGTTGGAGACTACAAACAAGACCATCATGTTGCGGCTCAAGGGATCAAAGGACGAGCCCCTAAAGATCAAGGAAGGAGATGGAGTTGATGGTGATGATGCTAGCGATGATGATGCTGATGATGATGAAGATGACACATAGTGAGAGGAGGACGAAGAAAGCTCAAGATCAAGGTGCCTCCACATCCGCCCCGTCAGTAGAAGAGCATATGATCCAAGATAAGAGTAATACTTAGTTGTTTTTGTTATATGAATCATATGTATTTGAACTTTGTATCATAATAATGTAATGAATGTTTATATTTACTGTTGATATTTCTGTTTTTGATTATTAACTAATGATTGTTGTGTTGAATGTCTAAATCAAGCAGATCCAAACTTTCAGAGGGTTGAATATGATATTGCTCCTCTCCAACAGATCAAGACTCAGCTCACGTTTATTCTTGATTTGCAGGGTATAGTCTAGAGATCGGTGATGTACACTCCTGAAGAAGGAGAGATCATTCACAATCTCACTGACTAGCAAATAGCAGAAGTATTCAAACTCAATGCCAACGAGATTGTGAAAATGCTCCAACAGTCCATATGGAAAGTGACGATGAGCTCAATGATGTGGATGAAATCGAGATTGAAGATGTCAGTGATCAACATTATCCAGAGTACACTGATAATGAGGATAACGTCATTCCCAATCTGGGAGACAAACTAGTCAGTGAAACCTTTGAGACTCTGGATAAACTGGAACAAGAGTCGGACAAGACGGAAGATAAGGCCCAAGCCTCGGATGCTGAAGTTAATATCAGAAAGGCTGAGTGGGCTGCGTGCTTTGAAGAGGTAAGAGCCCAACGCAGTGCGTCAAAGTCGACTGTCTACACCAAGTTGTACAAAGTGAAGAAACATCACAAGGTGTCGGGGAAAATCATAGCATGGGCATATTTTAATGATCTCAACTTTTATGTTGTTAAACGTGAGAAAGGGATAGAGTATTTCAGGTTCCCACATGACCTGAAGACTCTTCCTAGATTCGAGCTTAACCAGTTAGCGAAGCTAAAACTGCTATATGCTGATCCACACAAGATGCCTGGCTGGTTTGAAGGAGCACTGAACAGAGAATACCACACCAGATGGGTCAACTTCAAACCTCAACAACCAACGAGGTATATCAGAAGGTCTGAGGTTGATGCCATAACTGGAAAACCAAGAATAGTGCTGAAGTGGAGTCCTCTGCGCACCATGTCTAAGATCCCACAACACGAAATGCCATAGGACTTCACTCCACACTTCAAATGGTGGTACTATGATTGGAGGACAATTGAGGTAGTCATAGTCTTGAACAAAGAATGAAAAATGGATACTATCAAGGTATTTGACCTAATCTGGCTCACAAACTTGTCTGCAGATGATGTATACACACTATACAAGTGGCCACTATTCTATGACTCTCAAGATAATGTACAAGCTCTACAGTTTCAAAATGTTATATGACTCTGCTTTGCATTTGAGATACACGCAGGAGTCACAAAAGAAGAGAAGTACAAGAAGTATGAAGAGGTGATGAAGACGGTAAAAATTAGATAGCACTAAGTCCAAGAGGGTGTTTGTAGGTACATGTGTCCCTAGTTTCTGAACTTAATGTAATATGTCTTTAATGTCTTACACGTTTGTAATAGTTGGGTACTTAATGAAATGTCAATGTTTGTTTGTATTTATCATTATTAATATTTCATTAATGAGTTGTTTAACGCATATTGACTTGATTATATAGGTTTGTGGTTGATTGAACTAATATAAATAATTTAATGAAAATTAATACAATCAAACTTAATAATATGAAGTTCTCATGCGAATGGCCCATGCTAATGGACCATACGCATGAACAACTTCATTCGAATGACTTAGTCGTACGACTGAACCAGGAGAATGGATGAGTCGTATGATTGTTACATAAGATTGGCTCAGTCGCATGAATGAACACTCAGTCGTGCGAATGGATCAACCACATGACTCAATCGCACGACTGAACCATGCTAATGGATCAGTCGCCCGAATGAGCAACCCTAACCTATAAATACCACCTAATTCGTGGAAAAACATAAGCATTGAACACACTTCGACTCCAGACGTACCATAGTCGTCCAGAGACCTCTATGATCATACTCCAAGTTCATAGATCGCAGTAGATCGATTCCTAATCGATTCTTAATGTTAGATTCATTACGTAATTGTTTCTGCGTGTGTTCTCACTGATTGGATCGCCTATCAAATAGGATTCCGCACTATTTGGTTCGGTATACACGTTAATCAGTTAGTACATCGTCCAGTACACGATCCCAACATATCTCACAAGCCAAAGGAAAGAAACTCCATCACTACTCCCCTACACTTGTTATATATGGATCTCTTTGGCCCCACTATTGTAATGAGTTTAGGAAGGACCTCTTATTGTTTGGTGATCATAGATGACTTTACCAGATTTACTTGGGTGTTCCTTCTTACATCTAAGTATGAGACCCCAGAGAATCTGAAGAATTTCATCTTAAAGATTGAGAATTAGTGTGATCACATGGTCAAAACCATAAGATGTGATCAGGGAACTGAATTTAAGTACCAAATCCTTGATACATTTTGTGATAAAAAGGGCATTACAAGACAATATAGTGCTCCTAGGACTCTTTAGCAAAATGGTATTGCTAAGAGGAGAACCAAGACATTCATTGAAGCTACAAGAACTATGTTGTCCGACTCTAAACTGCCCATCACCTTCTAGGCAGAGATAGCTAACACGGTTTGCAATGTGCTAAATAGAGTTTTAGTGGTTAAGACACATGGTAAGACTCCTTGGTTTTCTCAAGTCATTTGGATGTACTTGTACCATCTTAAATACCAAAGATATAATTACCATGTTTGATGAGAAATTAGATGATGGACATTTTATTGGATACTTTTCCCAAGCTAAGGCATATAGAGTATACAATCTTAAAACTTGAGTAGTTGAGGAATCAGCCAATGTGACACTCAATAAGCAAACTACCAGTGTGAAAGGTTCTAGTCCTGATTGGCTATTTAATCTTGATTTAGTTACTAACTGTTTTAACAAATCCTGTGAGCATGTTTCATGATATACAGATATACTACCTATAGGTGATCTTGATCCAAGATTTTAGCTAAGAATACCATCAAGCTGCACAACTTCAGCTCTAGTTGTTACTAACACTGCAAATGGAGTACCTATTAGCACAATAATGACCGATCCAGCTGATACCTATGTGGTGCCTTCAATTTCCAGCCTAAAGGCACAAAACTCAGATGAAGGAGCTTCAAATGTAGGACAAAATGGTGGTGGTGACAGTGATCAAGAATATCTTGATCTTGACAACTACTCCACTGAAGACAACATCAATGATGTCACACACTTATTGGATCAAGTCTTTCTTGATAAGTGTGCTAATATGGAGGGAGAAACTTCTATGCCAGATCTAAATTTCTCTATTTTAGATCTCTCTAAGCAACTTGTTGTGATCCCTCAGCTAAGGATCCATAAGGGGACAAACCCATGAAGCAAATGTATGTGTTCACTCTTGTTTCTTATCCTAGATAGAGCCTAAGAAAATTGATGAGGCTTTAAAGGATGGAAGTGGGGTTGAAGCTATGCAGGAGGAGCTGCTTCAATTCAAAAGATAGAAGGTTTGCAACCTATGTCCTCTTTCTCAAGGGATGACTACCATAGGAACCAGATAGGTGTTCAGAAATAATAAGGATGATAGAGGACTTGTCATCAAAAACAAGGCTAGACTAGTTATTCAAGGATACCCACAAGAAGAAGGAATTGACTACACAGATGTCTTTGCTCCTATTGCAACTTGAAGCTATTAGGATATTCTTTGCTTTTGCTACATCAAAGAATTTCGAGGTCTACCAACTAGATGTCAAGTGTGCTTTTCTTTATGGGGGTGATTGATGAAGAGGTGTATGTAAAACAACCACCTGGATTATGTCTTTAGGCTTAATAAAGCTCTTTATGGGTTATAACAAGCACCAAGACAGTGGTATGAGACTTTATCTAAATATCTCTATTAGCATGACTACTAAAGGGGTAATATAGATGGAGCTCTGTAAGCATGGCTATAGGGAATGATATAATGCTAGTTTAAGTGTATGTAGATGACATTATCTTCGGGTCAACTAATCCAAAGATCTGTAAAGAGTTTGAGAAGCTGCTGTAGGATAGATTTAAAATGAGTGCCATGAGGGAACTCAATTTATTTCTAGGAATTCAAGTGAAGAAAGTTGATAGTGGCATCTTCATAAGTTAGTCAAAGTATGTACAGGACATACTTAAAAGTTTCAACATGTCTGACTGCAAGGTCGCTAAGACACCCATAGCAAGAGACCACTCCCTTGGTCCTGATCTTGGGGGGGGAGTGTGTGGATGAACATCTATATTGGGCTATGATCGGGTCTCTTATGTACATCACTGCTAGCAGGCCTAATATCATTTTTGCCACGTGTATTGGTGCAAGATATCAAGCATATCCTAAGATGTCACACCTAGTCACTTTAAAGAGAATTTTAAGATATCTCAAACGCACTTCAATACTTGGCCTTCGTATCCAAAACTTTCTTACTTCAATTTGTATGTATATATAGATGGTGACTATGGTAGGTGCAATATGACTATAATGTCTAAATCAGGGGGTTGTTAGTTCCTTGGTGGAAGGATAATCTCATGGCAATGCAAGAAGCAATCATATGTCTCTACATTAACTACTAAAGCTGATTACATTTTTGCTGCAAGCTATTGTGCTCAAGTGCTATGGATTTAGAATCAGATGTTGGATTATGGATACAACTTCAAAGAAACTGGCATGCATATAGACAACAATAGTGTTATCTCTATCATATGGAGAAAACACATAAATATTAGCTATCATTTGATTAGAGATAACTTTGAGAATAGATTAATCAAGCTAGTCAAAGTTAACACAAATGAACATTCAACAAATTTGTTCACCAAAGCCTTTGATGAGTAGAGATTTAAATATCTTGTATCAGCTATTTAAATGATTAACTTTGAGTAGATTTTTTTAAAACTTAATCATATTATTTCTAAAATCTATGTGTTCTAATTTGCCTATTTTATCACCTTCATAAGCCATTGTTTACTCTGAAAGCAAAAATGCTTTTGAGAAGACATTCGTATAATTTTTGAAAATTTTGATCCTTTTCTCTTCAGAAGATATGCTTTTACCTTCGGAAGAAATTTATGTCTTCAAAACAAACAACTACTTAATAAAATTTTCCTTCGGAAGAAACTTCCAAAATATTTTCCGAAGCTTAACTTTACTCCTAAGTACTTGTATGTTTTCAAGAACAATTTTCTTCCAAAAGAAAATTTGCTCTGGGAGGTTTTTAATAAAACTTCCATGTCTTGATCTCTTCCGTATCAAAATTTTCTAAACTCTTTGGAATATCTTCTGAACTTATTTTGGCATCAGAAGCTTTTTATCAAAACTTCATAAATATAATTACCTTTCGAAGATTTTAGTATTCCAAAAAACTATCTTTTTAGGAAAAAGCAACTTACTTTTGTAGAGGTGGGACCAACATTCAGATTTCAAAGTTTATTCTCTTTTATTAACTTTGTCTGAGTTCCATTTCATATATATATCACGGTTCCTCCCTCTTTCACTCTCTTCACCCTCTGTACTTTTCCAAAACCTAATTTCACCAAGAAATTGCCTTTGTTCTTCACTTTTTTCACCTTTAAGCTTTCTAAAATGGCCAACCTAAACCGTAGAAACGACCCTCTTTTCTCCATGCAACTTCACAGACAATATAATTAGGTTTCTCTGTTGACTTCTGAGAAAGATTCTAGTTTCTCAATGGTTTGCTGCTTTTTGGCTCTTTCCAACTATTTCACCTCCCTAACCATTTTTCCTACTCCCTATCAAGATCATCTGCTTGAATTCTAGAAGACCTGGCAAGAGGTCATCATGGACGAGGAGAAGGCACTGTCTACTATAGTGCAGGGTAGGACAATCTTCATCATTCCAGCCATCATCAATAGTCATCTTCAGCTGGATAATGAGGACGGTGAATTATCCTTCCCAAAAGAAACTTTTAACCACTCCTTACAGCAGATGGGTTATGAAGGAGATTTCTTTATAAAGACCTTTAGGAAAGGGAATGTCTTATCCCAATGGAAGTACCTATTTCATGTGGTTATCCACAGCTTGTCTAACAAACATGGTGGGTGGGACCAGATTCCTGAAGATCTCTCCTTCATAGTACATGGAATGGTTCAAGGGGTCAAGTTCAGGTACTCTCAATTTGTAAATACAAATCTGCTTACAAACTTGGACTCTTTAGAGCGTTACATGTTTCCTGATATGTTCCATACATTTTAACTATAAACGAGGCTCATAGTTAAGGAAAATAGGTAATATTCTTAAATTGGGATAAGTGAATCCCAAAATCTTTAAAATCATGAAGAAGACAACTATTGGCTTCTCTGAGGTAGAAACTGCCCTTGTCCCGAAAATGATAGAGCTCATTACTCATGATGACAACCTAGAAACACAAGCTAATGTTGAACCCACACCTTCTACCTATCAACCACCAAAACAATCTACATCACTCCTCACCTACAAATGAAAATCCAAATGAACTCCATGCACTAACTATTTAGCTTGTGTAGGCCCCCATATAATCACCTATATAGGAGGAAGTGGACACTAGAGCTCCCACTAATCTTGTGGAGCAAACCACTCCTATCACATCGAGAATTAATGTTGAGGTTCCTCATGCTCAACCTGATGATCTCATTAGCCCATCAGCTTTAAGCCTTCACTCTGAGTCTCAGCACTCAAGTGAACAACCTTCAGGGGAAAGTTACCATCCCCAGCCTCTAGATATCAACCAACTTATCCCTAACCTTGAATTCTATGATAATGAAGACATGGGATTCAGTGTGTATCATAAGTCTCTCTATTCTTCCCCTACTGAAAGAGAGATGAGTGCTCCTACCTCTCCTTTGTATAGCCTACATCATCCACCCAGTACTGAGGTGGATCTCCCTAAACCTGTTCAGGAGGTCCATATGGAATAGGCTCTCATTTCTGCAAGTGATTAGATTATTCAAACCTCAACCATGGCAACTCAGCCCATTGACACTTCTCTTGAGGTTGTTAGCGAGTTGAGGCAAAACAAGGAACCAAGAACCTGATGCTGGTGGTGAGAAAGAGGAATTTGGTCTAATTCTCTCATCCCCCAACTATTCTTCTGATTAAGATAAGGGGAACTTGACACTAAAGATGCAAAAACTGTCTCAAACATGCACCTACCTAGTCTCTAATGTTAGTCACTTTGAATCTCAAGTGACTACCTTACACAACAAGGTCAATGATCAACAAATTTAGATATCGTTTCTCAAGGAAAAACTAGCTTGGAAACCTTTGAGGAGAGCTCATCCAAGAATAGAAGAACCTATTGATGTGATTGACCTAACCCCTAGCTCACCTATGCAAGTGGGTGATGCTACCAAAAAGGGGGAGAAAGTCATAACAATCACAAAACCTGGGAGTTCTTCATAGATTATGGACATTAAGGATTCACCATCCTCACTTGCAGTTGTTCATACATAACAACTTCCTCAAGCTCACATTGATGTGGACTCACTAAACTTTCTCTTTCAGAGTCTCTTTGAGGAAAATATTCCAAGGGCTATGTCATTCCCGCCCCAAGTAATTTCAAACTACATAATTGGGTGTATATATGATGCTAAAAGAAGAGCCCACATACTTCAATGAGTTCAAGGGCAGCAACAAGTCTTCAATTTTTAAACCCTTAACTAGTATAATGGTCTTGATCTTATCAACATGCCACTCACGAATCCAAGCCAATCTAGGTAAGCTGGTAGGCTAGCTCAAAGGATTCAAGATAGGAATACTGATGTATTTAGCCAAAGAACAAGACAAAGGCAATCATGTACTGTCATTGGTCAACTAGATGTTAAGGCAGACCCTAAGATTAGCTTTAAAGGGAAATCACTTGACTAAAGTCCCATTGATAGAGCTTGAGAGCCATATCACACCAAAAACTACTTCAAGAATTCATCCCCTCAGTGAAACACCTACTAGTAAAGGTATATCACAACCTTTCTCTGGCTAGAGCATGGATGCTACTCCATACAATGAAGGCCAAAGCTCTCTCCACCCTGAGTCACAAAGGTCTATAGGTGACAAATGGAAAAGGAAAATGAATCCTGAGGAGATTAAGGAGGGGAGAGAGAGAGAGGAAGAGGAAGCTAAGGGGAGATAGTTCCATTGGGTCTTTAGGATTTCTTACTTACAGACCATGAAATCTAGTCTCTCTCTCTCCGCTTAGATGGATTAAATGAATTGACGGACACGTAATTGTCAAGAGTGAGAAATGAAGTAGAGAATGCAAGGGTGCTCCTTCATACCAAAGAAGAAAAGAGACTGAAAAGACTGTACAAACATGTTTATACTCTCTCACTAGTTCAAGAAAGCATTACGTAAGAAACTATGCCACTACAAGAACCTCAGGTAGATAAAGAATCTGACAAACAAAACATGATCAAAAACCTGAGTGCCATAGGTCTCTACCAGGCAGATGCACTTATTCCCTTGCCCTTTGAGTATATTGAGTTTGAGTACCTCAAAAACTTGAACTTCAAGTACTCAGAGTAGAAGGCTACAAAGAGAAAAATGAGAGAAGAAGCTGCCAAAGCAAGAGCCATCATCTAGAAGACTCAAAACAAGTCTACTTATAGGCAGAAGATGATGAGCTTCTTGAAGCTGTATGGATTCTCCGGAAGGAGACTAGCACTATGTCGCTCTCCACCATGGATGAGCACATAATGGTGATCAAGCAATAGAGTAAAAGTGGAGAGCTTATTGATTTACACTCCCCACCAAGTCAAGCCCCTCAAGAAAGGGAGGTTAAGGTTGAAATTTTTGAGACAACACAACCTGGACCTCCTGCTGAGTCTTAGCAAGCTTCATCTTCTGATCCACAACAGGGTCATACTCCCTCTCCCTCTGAACCTATGAGGGAGCTAGACCTAACTAAGAAAAACAAGACAGAACAACAAGATGCTGCATACCAATCTTCTTAGTTAAAGTTCCCAAAGAGGAGGAAAAGGATGGCTTCAAGACCCAAGTCAAAGAAGATGAAAAAGACAGGGTCATCCACCTCTAGACCTCAGGATGAGTTATAACATCCTGAGGAAGTGCAACAACAGGAAGTTTAAACAAATCCAATTCATGTAGCTCCTCTTGAATCAGAAAACCCATCTTGTCCTGTACTTATTCTACTAATCTAGAAAGATGGAATGTAATATGAAATCAAGATATTTAGGATGTCTACACATGGCATGAAATATTTAATCTACCTCTGCATGATCTTGTTGAGATGAGAAGATACTATGAGAGTCTGAGTGATCCTGACTATTTAATGAAGAAAGGCATGGTCATCATCATATTGAGGATTGTTACCATCAAAGATCTTCAATGTTTTGATTACATCATCCTAGGGGGAGTTTGTAAAGTTTTATGTAAGGTTGATGCACCTAAAACATTCAAAGCCTTTCGTCCATGCATGCACTGAAGTACAAAAGGATATATGCTTCAAAAGTTTTACACCATGCACTAGAAATATTCAAATTGTAAAATCTTTCGAAACCAAGCTCAACATCTTATGAAGCCAAACATGAAGTCTCCCGAAGCTACAAAGACAAAGTCTTCTAAAGCCAAAAAATGAAGACAGATTATCTTCGAAGACATTTGAATGCATGCTTTATTTGATGTACTTTACTACAAAGCTAAACCACTTTCCCTTGTAACTTTGTTCAGTCACCAACTTACATAAGTTGGAGAAAAGGTACATACTTTTGGTAAACTATACACTAATGTCTTGAGTTTGTGCTTTCTATTTTATGTACTTCTATTCTTTTGGTAATATATTAGGATGTGAGCTATGGCATGTCATAATCACTAGTCAAAAGGCAATGAGCATTTTGACTCTACATTTGGTTTTGTTGTCTAGTTCAAATGTATCTAGTTGGCCTTCTAAGTATGGACGACTATAGGATGCAGTATAAAGTATCTTTGGTACTTGTATCTTTTCTTATGCTTTGTACAGTTTCAAAAATAACTTCAAAGCAATATTCAACAGTCTTCAAAACTATATACTTGTCTTGTGTTGTTCTAAGTTTTGTCTCATATTTTTCTTGTGTTTTAACTATCATTCTTGTGTGTTATTTGTTCGCTATTTGATCTATTAAGTGTTCTAAAGCAACTCTCTTCATTGTGTGTTTCTGTTGCAAGTGACCAACCCCTTTAAACGGTCATGTAGAGTGGTGGTGGAGGTGGGGATTATGGTCAAGTTGCAATGGTGGTGATGGTGTAGCGATGGTTTTGATGTGGTGACGGTGATGATATGATGATGATTGTAACGTTGTGATAGTGGTGATGATTCAATGACGGTGGTTTGTAAGGTTTCATATATGGCTGATGCAATCCAAAAACATCCAAATAGTCTATCTTGCATGCATGCATAAAGTGCTGACGTAGAATGCTTTGGAAGTTTCACATCTTGAACAAGAGGTTGTGGTTCCACAAGAACCATAGGTAGACAAAGAAACTGATAGGATCAGTATGATCAACTACCTGAGTGCCACATGCCTATATCAGGTAGATGCACTTCTTCCCTTGTCCTTTGAGTACATAGCTTTTGAGTATCTTAAACATCTTGAACTTGATGTACTCAAAGAGATAAAGACAACAAAGAGAAAGAAAATAAAAAAGGCTACCAAGGAAGGAGCCATCATCCAAAAGGCCATGAAAAAGTCTACTAATAGGCAAAGGATGATGAGCTTTTTAAAGCTGTATGGATTCTCAAGAAGGAGACTTGGTCATATGTCTCTATCTACCATGGATGAGAACATTAGGGTGATCAAGCAGAAGATCAAAAGTGGAGAACTTGTTGACATACACTCCCTACCAAGTCAGGTCCCTCAAGAAGTGGAGGTTAAGGTTGAACCTTTTGAAACAACACAACCTGAACCTCCTGCTGAGTCTCACTACGCCTCATCTTCTAATTCACATCAGGGATCTATCCCCTCTCAATCTGAACCTGTGAGAGAGGAAAACCTAACTCAGCAAGACAAAGATGATCAACAAGGTGCTGCAAGCCAGTCTTCTCAGTTAAAAAGTTCAAAGATAAAAAAGGGATGGTGTCTAAACCGAAGTCTAAGAAGAAGAAGAAATAGGCATCCATCTCCAAATCTGAAGATGAGTCATAACATCTTGAGAATGTGCAATAGGAGGAAGCTCAACCAACTCCAATCAAAGTAGCTCCTCTGCATCAGGAAGACCTATCTTGTCCTAGAATTATTCTACTAATCTAGAAAGATGGCATGTCATCAGAAATCAAGGTGTTGAAGATGTTTACACATGGCAAGACATGTTCAATCTACCTCAGCATGATCTTTTTGAGATGAGAAGACATTGTGAGAGTCTGAATGATCCTGACTATCTTATGAAGAAAGGCTTAGTCATTACCATAATGAGTACTGTCAATATCTGAAGTCTTCAAATGTTTTGGTAGCATCATCCTAGGGGGAGTTTCAATGTTGGTGGTTTGTAAGGTTTCATATAAGGCTGATGCAATCCAAAACATCCAAATAGTCTCTTAGCATGCATGCACAAAGTGCTGAAGTAGAATGCTTCGTAAGTTTCACATTCAACATTAGAAAATATTCTAAGTGTGAAATATTCCGAAGCCAAGACCAATATCTTCTGAAGCCAAACATGAAGTCTTTAGAAGCTTCAGAGACAAAGTCTTCCGAAGCTTTAGAGACAAAGTCTTCCGAAGTCAATTTATGAAAACAGATTCTTTTGCAGACTTTTTAGTACATGCTTTATCCGATGTACCTTTTACCATAAAGTTCGAACACTTTTCCGCTGCAACTCAGTTTAACTCACCAACATTCAAAAGTTGGTGAAATGATACATGCTTTTGGTAAACTATACATTGAGGTCTTGAGTTTTTTTTCCTACTTTTTGTACTTTTATAATTTTTGTAATATATTAGGATGTGAACTATGACTTGTCATAGTCACTAGTCAATTGGCAATCTGCCTTTTGACTCTATATTGATTTTGTTTTTGTCTAGATTATGTATACAGCTGGTCTTCAAAGTATAGGAAGTTGTAGGATGTAGTATAAAGTATATATGGTCCCTTGTATATTTCTTAATGCTTTGTAACACTTGTAAGGAACTAGAGAGCAATATAAAACATTCTTGAAAACCAAACACTTATGTCGTAAGTGACCAAATCCCCACAATAATAAGATCTCACCATCTTAAGATCCCTCACACACACAATATACTTAATATCTCAAATGGTAGCTATCACTAAAGCTGATATAGAAACTAGAACCATGACGAAGTCCCCACTGATCAATCTTGATGATTTTGACACTTGGTGCCAAAGAATAGAAGGTTTCATCAGTCTCAAAATTATAGGATGTAGGAGTCTGTTGTCTCAGACCTTACATACCAAGCACCTCTTCAGCTGGTATTGGAGGTGGTATTATTCCAAACGTTGTGGCTGACTGCTCTAGTGAAGATAGGAACAGAGTAGAAATTGATCAAAAAGCCATGATAACCCTTCAGACTGCTCTTCCAAACTCTGTATATAGAGGTCTGAGGAAATGCAAAATAGCTAAACAGTTGTGGGATGCATTGAAACTAATCTATGAGAGTTCTACTGAAGCCAAAGAGAACAAGAAGAAACTCTTGAAGAATCAATTTGAAAATTTTACAATTAAAAGAGGTGAAACCATGACTCAAAAATACTTTAGGTATGTTGAGATTGTGGACACTCAAGTGGATGTTAGAGTGACTCTTGAAAATAGGGACATTGTAAAGAAGTTCATGTCCTCTCTTCCGAAGCAATGGACACATTATCATGTTGTTATCAAGGGGACTGAGAACCTTAATACTCTCACTTTGACTTAGTTGTATGGTATTCTCAATGGATACTAGATGGAGATGAACATGCAAGGTTCGTCTAGTAACTCCAGCAATCAAATCATTTTAGCCCTACATGTGACTGAAAGGGATAGCATAGAACCTTAACATCACCTTTTATGCTACCCTGACAACTCTCAAAAGGGTCCTTTCATCACCTTCCTGGAGAGACCAAGAGAAAGCTACACTCAAGGAATCCTATTCCATGAGACAGTTCTTCACGTGCCTTTGTGTCTTCTGATGAAAGCTCGGGCAACTTTCTATTTAACCTTGAAGACCTGGATTGTATCCATCCAGATGACCTGGAGTACATGGAAATAGTCCACCAAATGGCTTTTCTCACTCATAGAGCCATGAAGTTCTATAAGAAGACAGGAAGGAAGTTTCCCAACAATACAACCAGTTGAAAGTTTGGGCTAGATAAAAGCAAAGTCAAGTGTTACAACTGTAACCAAATGGTTCATTTTGCTAGGGAGTGCAAGGCACCAAGGACAAATGATGGCCAAGAACAAACCAGACCAAACTACACTGAGAAAGCCACCTAGAATGAGAAGCCAAAGCAACAATCTGCAGTTGCTGTTGAAAAAGGAGGCTTTGACTAGAGTTTTCAGGTAGAAGATACATCTCCAAAGCAAGCACTAATGGCTGACCATGATGAAGCAAAGGTATTGGAAAATCTTTGTACACCTAAATGTATTGCTATAGTTAATAGATACAGGTCCTACAACTTAGAGATGAGATCTGATCTTGTGTCCTTAAATATCTTAAAATCTGATTTCAAAATATTTGAAAATGACTATAAGTTAAAGATAGAGGGCATAGAGAAAACCATTTCTGTTTTTAAAGATGAACACACCAACTACAGTACTCAGATCAAAGATCTCATAACCAAGAGCAAGAGAAAAGCAAACTATTTACTTTGGAAGCTCCAAATTGAAGATGAAGGCAAGTGGAAAATTGCATTCGGAAGTTTATTTGGTCTTGGAAGAAGGGAATACTTCCGAAGCACTAAAGACTACTATAGTGATAACAAGATCTTCTGATGGACCGGTCATCAAAACTTCCAAAGTCAGTAAAACTTCCAAAGTATTGAAGGTCAAGTCTAAACTTATAAAGGTGGTGTGGAAAATCAAGAAAGACCAAGTGATAGAAAGTTCTCCATCAACAAGAGCAAAGGATCCTCAAAATATGACTATAGGATCAATTACGGTTTCATTACCTTCAAATTATTTTGATAAACCCAAGACAAGCAATGATTGGGTTTCCAAATGTAACTAACCATCTCTTTTGAGCAGGAACAACTCAAGACAAACAAGAATGTCTAGATCATTGATAGTGGTTCGTCTAGTCACATGACAGGCAAGAGGTCACTACTATAAAACTTTGAAAGATTTGATGGAGGGCCAGTTGCTTTTGGAGGTGATGAGGCTGGTTACATATCTATAAGGGGCAAGGTCACAAATGGTAAGTTCAACATTGAGAAGGTAAACTGTGTCAAGGAGCTTGGATATAATCTTTTGAGTGTATCTCAATTTTGTGATCAGAGTCATAACATGCTTTTCACTAAGCATGAGTGCATTGTTCTCAATCTGGGGGTGTTCATTCCTCATGATCATATTATGCTTAGAGTCCCTAGGAAAAGGAACATGTAGTAGATGGATTTGCAAGAAACATCTCCCTCAAGAGAAGTTTCATGCTTTCTATTTAAAGCGAATAGTGATGAGTCTTTTCTCTGGCATAAAAGAATGTGTCATGTAAACTTTAAGAACATGAATAAGCTTGTTAAGAATGACTAGGTAACTGGAAAGCAAAAGAAAGAGTTTACAAGCGATGATCATTGTGTTGGATGCCTGAAAGGGAAGCAACACCAGGTATCTCATAAGCTAAAGGAAAGACTCCATCACTAGTCCCCTACACTTTTTACATATTGATATCTTTGGCCCCACCAGTTTAATCAGTCTAGGAAGGACCTCTTACTGCTTAGTGATCACAGATGACTTCATAACATTCATTTGAGGTCTTCTTCCTTAGAACTAAGGATAAGACTTCTGAGATTCTATAGAATTTAATCTTAAAGGTTAAGAATCAATTTGAATACAAGCTCCAAACCATAAGATATGATCAAGGAACTGAATTCAAGAACCAAATCCTTGATACATTTTGTAATGAAAAAGGTATTACAGGATAATATAGTGTTCCCAGGACTCCTCAGCAAAATGGTGTTGCTGAGAGAAGAAACAGGATACTTATTGAAGTTGCAAGAACTATCTTGTCTGACTCTAAACTGCCTATCACCTTCTGCGCTAAGGCAGTCAACACTGTCTGCTATGTGCAAAATAGAGTTTTAGTAGTTAAGACACATGGTAAGACTCCTTAAGAACTTTGGCACAAAAGGAAACGTTTCATTAGTTTTTTAAGTCATTTTAATGTCATTGCACCATCTTGAATACACTAAATATCAAATTGTCAAATTTGTTGAGAAAACAAATAATGGACATTTCATTGGGTACTCTTCCCAAGATAAGGCTTATAGAGTATACAATCTCGGATATAGAATTATTGAATAGTCAGCCAATGTGAATTTCAATGAACACACACCCAGTGTAACTGGTTCTGGTCCTGATTGGCTATTTGATCTTGATTTAGTTACCAACTATTTTAACAAATCTTGTGAGAATGTTTCAGGGTCTACAAATATTCTACCAGTAGGTGATCCTAATCCAAGATTTGAGCTGACAAGACTTTCAAGCTATACAACTTCAGCTCCAGTTGTTTCTAATTCTACAAATAAAGTTTCTATCGGCACAACAATGACTAATTCAGCTGATACATATGAGATGCGTTCAAATTCCAGCTCAAAGGCTCAACATCCACATAAAAAAGCTTCAAATGTGGAAGACCATGGTGGTGGTGAAAGTGATCAAGAATTTTTTGATGTTGACAACCACTCCATTGAAGACAACATCAATGATTTCACACACTCATTGGATCAAGTCTCACTTGATAAGTGTGCTGATAAGGTGTGAGAAACATCAATGCTAGATCTAAAATTTTCTAATTTAGATCTCTCTCAGCAACTTGTTTTGATCCCTCAACAAAGGATCCACAAGTCTTATCCCATCTCAAACATCATTAGAGATGTTGACTCACGGGTAAGAACAAGAGCACAAACCCATGATTCAAATGTTTGTCTTCACTCTTGTTTCTTATCTCATGTAGAGCCTAAGAAAATTGATGAGGCTCTATAGAATAGAAGTTAGGTTGAAGCTATGCAAGAGGAGCTGCTTTAATTTTAAAGGCAGAAGGTTTGGAACCTATGTCCTCTTCATCATGGGAAGGCTACTATAGGAACCAAATGGGTTTTTAGGAATAAGAAGCATGAGAGAGGAATTTTCATTAAAAACAAAGATAGACTTGTTGTTCAAGGGTATACACAAGAAGAAGGAATTCACTAAACAGATGTCTTTGCTCCTATAGCAAGACTAGAAGTTGTTAGGATATTCTTGGCATTTGCTGTATCCAAGAACTTTAAGGTCTATGAACTTGATGTCAAGTGTGCTTTTCTCTATGGGGTGATTGATAAAGATGTGTATGTCAAACAACCACCTGGCTTTGCAGATCCTGGTCATCATGATTATGTCTGCAAGCTTGATAAGGCTCTTTACGGGCTGCACCAAGCACCAAGAAAGTGTTATGAGACTCTATCTCAGTATCCCTACAAGCATTGATATAGAAGAGGTACTATAAATGGAACACTCTTTATCAAAGGAATAGGAAATGACATGATGCTAGTTCAAGTATATGTAGATGATATCATCTTTGGTTCAACTAATCCAAAGCTTTGCAAAGACTTTGAGAAGCTGATGAATGATAGATTTGAAATGCGTGCCATGGGGGAACTCAATTTATTTCTAGGAATTCAAGTGAAGCAAGTTGAAGATGGCATCTTCATAAGTCATTCAAAGTATGTTCAAGACATATCAAGAGGTTTAACATGACTGATAACAAGACTGCTAAGACTCCGATTGCAAGAAACCATTCCCTTGGGCCTGACCTTGAGGGGGAGTGCATGGATGAACATCTCTATAGGGCTATGATTCGGTCTCTTATGTATCTTACAGCTAGCATGCCTGATATTATGTTTTCCCCATATGTGTGTGCAAGATATCAAGCCAACCCCAAGATGTCACATCTTATCACTGTCAAAAGAATTTTAAGATATCTCAAAGGTGCCTTAACACTTGGCCTTTGGTATCGAAAGAGTTATGACATTAATCTGTATGCATACACAGATAGTGATTATGGTGGATGCAATATGAATGCAAGGCCTACTTAATCAGGGGGATGTTGGTTTCTTGGTGGAAGGGTTGTCTCCTGGAAATTCAAAAAGCAATCTTGTGTCTCTGCATCAACTGCTGAAGCTGAATACATTACTACTGCAAGCTGTTGTGCTCAAGTGCTTTGGTTTCAGTAGCAGATGCTAGACTATGGGTTCAACTTCAAGGAGACTCCCATTAACATAGAGAGAATAATAATACCATCTCTATTACAGAGAATCATGTGCAACACTCAAGGATTAAACATATCAATATTAGGTATAATTTGATTAGAGATAATTTTGAAAAGGGATTGATCAAACCAGTAAAGGTTAACACAAATGAACAATATGTTGATTTGTTTACTAAAGCCTTTGATGAGCAGAGATTTAAATATCACATATCAGATATTGGGATGATTAACCTCGAGTAATTTTTTTCTTAAACCTAACTCATATTAATTCTAAAATCTGTGTGTCCTATGTTTTCTATTTCATCATCTTAATAAGCTCTTGTTTTCTTTGGAAGAAAATATTTTTACAAGATTTTTCTTAGATTTTTGAAAATCTTGATGTTTTCTATCCTTCGAAAGATATAATTTATCTTTGGAAGAAACTTATGCCTTCAAAACAAACAACTGCTTAAGTAATTTGCCTTTGGAATAAATTTGTAAAATATCTTCTGAAGCTTAATATTTCTCATAAGTACTTCAATGCTTTCAAGAACATTTTTCTTCCAAAGCAAATTAACTTTCGGAAACTTTATTCTTAAATGAAAAAAACTATCCAGGACTTAACTCTCTTCCGAAGCAAAATTTTCAAAACTCTCAAGAATCTCTTCCGAAGTCCTTTTGGCTTCGGAAACTTTTTCATCAAAACTTCTGAAGACAAATTACCTTCGGAAGATTTTCGACTTCCAAGAAAACTACCTTTTCAGCAAAAAGAAAACTACTTTTTTAGAGGTTGAACCGACATCCTGATTTCAAAGTTTATCCTTTTCATTAACTTTGTCTTAAATCCATTTCATATATAAATCCAATGGTCCCCTCTCTTTCTTTATCATCTATATCTTCTCCCAAACTTACACAGGAAACACAATTAGGTTGTTATGTTACACTCTGAGAAATATCCTCATTTCTTATAGGTTTGTCGATATTTGGATCTGTTAAACTATTCCACCTCCCTTACCATTGATCCCGTTCTTTACAAAGATCATTTGCTTGATTTTTGGAAGACTTGTCAAGAGGTTATTCTAGATGGGGAGAAGGCACTATCTACCACATTGCAGGGGAGGACAATCTTCATCACTCCAGCCATCATAAACACTCATCTTTAGTTGGATGATGAGGAAGGTGAGTTGTTCTTTCTGAAGGAAGTAGTCAACCACTCATTTGAGCAGATAGGCTATGAAGGAGACTTTTTTTGTCAAGACCTTCAGGAATGGGAAGGTCTCTTCCCAGTGGAAGTATCTACTCCATGTAGTCATCCACAACTTGTCCAACAAGCATGGGGGATAGGACAAGATTCTTGAAGGTCTCTCCTTCATAGTGATTGGAATGGTTAAGGGGGTGAAGTTTAGGTACTCGCAGTTTGTCTATAAAAATTACATGCTAACTTGGACTCCTTGGAGTATTATATGATTCCTAGATATGTTCAACATATTTGCAACTATGAACTGGGCTCACAGTTGAGGGAAACTAGTAATATTCATACCTGGCGACAGATGAAGCCCGACATCTTTAAATTCTTGTAGAAGCCAACTGTTGGCTTTTCTAGTGTAGAAACAACCCTTGTCTCCAAAATGTTAGAGCTCATTGCTCAAAGTGACAACCTAACAACACAAGCTAGTGTTGAACCCAAACCTTCAATCTCTCAACCACCAAACTAGCCACAAATCACCCTCACCTACAAAAGAAAATCCAAACAAACCCCTGCACAAGTTACTTAATTTGTGCCGGCCCCCATACTACTACCCACACAGGAGGAAATGGACTCTGAAGCCCCTACTTCTCCTAAGAAGCAAACCACTCCTATTACTTTAAGTATTAGTCTTGAGGTTCCTCATGCTCAAACTGATGAGCTCATTAGCCCAACAATCTTAAGCCTTTATTCAGAGTCTCAACACTCTAGTGAACAACCTTTAGGGGAAAGTTACCATACCCAACCTTTAGATCTCAACCAACAAATTCCTAGTCTTGATTTCAATGATGATGAAGACTAGGGATTCAGTGAGTACCATGAGTCTCTCTTCTCTTCTTCCACTCAAAGAGGGATGAGTGCTCCTAGTTCCTCCTTGTCTATCCCATATCATCTACCCACTACTAAGGTGGATGTTCCTGACTCTACTCAAGAAGTCCATATGGAAGAGACTCTCACTTCTACAAGTGATTACATCTTTAAGACCTCAACCATGTCAACTCAGCCCATTGATACTCCATCTGAAGTAGTCAGTGAGAAGAGGAAAACTAGTAGCCAAGAACATCATGCTGATGGTGAGACTAAGGAATTTGGTCCAATTATCTCATCCCCTAATGCATCTTCTATTGAAGAAGAGGTGAATCTGAGAGTAAAGGTGCAAAAACTGTAAAAAAAGATGCACCTATTTAGTCTTTAAGGTTAGTCACTTGGAATCTCAGGTGACTACCTTACACAATAGGGTTAATAATCAGCAAGTTGAGATTTCTTATCTCAAGTAGAAATTAGCTGGGAGACCTTTAGAAAGAGCTTAACCAGGAACACAAGAATTTGTAAATATGATTGAGCTAACTCCTAGCTCACCTATACAAGAGGATGATGCTTCCAAAAAGGGAGAGGAATTCATTACAATTATAGAACTTGGGAGTTCTTCATAGGGCATGGACTTTGAAGACTCGCCATCTTCACTTGCAACTGACCATACTCAAGAATTTCCTCATGTTCACATTAGTGTGGACTCTATAGACTCCTTCATTCAGAGTCTTTTTATGGAAGGAATTCCAAGGGTTGTGTCACCTCCACCTCAATGAACATCAAATTACATCTTAGAGTGGATGTCTGATGCCAATAGTAGAGCCCATATTCTTCAAAGAGTTCAAGGGAAATAAGAAGTGTTCAATTTTCAGACCTTTAACTACCATGAAGATCTTGACCTTGTCAACATGCCACTTGTCAATCCAATCTAATCTAGACAAGCTGACAAGTTGGCTCAAAGAAATCAAGACAAGATTACTGAAAATTTTAGCCTCAGAAGGAGACAGATGCAATCAGGCAATGTCATGGTCAACTGGATGTTGAGGTAGACCTTAAGATTAGCTTCAAAAAGAAAACCTTGATTGAAGGCCCAATGATTAAAGCAGAGAGCCCTGTCACACCTACAACTACTTCGGAAGTCCATTCCCTTGATGAAACACCTGGTGGTGAAGGTGCATCTCAACCTCTCTCTGGGCAGAGCTTGGATACTAAACCAAGCAATGAAGGCCAAAACTCTCTCCACCCTAAGTCATAAAGGTCTGTGAGTGACAAAGAGAAAAAGAAAATGACTCCTAAGGAGATTTAAGAGGAGGAGAGAGAGAGAGAAAGAGAGAAAAAGGAAGCTAAGGGGAGAAAGTTCCTCTGCTAGGTTTGCTGGCTTCATAAAAGCTGGAATTAGGGCTACTCCCGGACCATACAGTCTGAATGATAAGTTGACAGCAGTTAGGATTGCTTACTTACAAACTAGGAACTATGATATTTATAATATCATCTCCCTCCCTTAGAGGAACTAAATGAATTGGCTAACATGGATGTGTTAAGAGAAAGGAAGGAGGTAGAGGATACAATGTTTCTTCTTCAAATTAATGAAGAAAAGAGACTGCAAAGGCTCTATAAACATGTTTCTACCCTTTCACCAATTCAAGAAAGTCCTGAACAAGAGGTTGTGGCTCCACAAGAACCTCAGGTAGATAAAGAAACTGATAAGATCAATATGATCAACTACCTGAGTGCCACAGGCCTATATCATGCAGATGTACTTCTTTTTTGTTCTTTGACTACATAGAGTTTGAGTATCTTAAACAGCTTGAACTTGAATTACTCGAACAGAGAATGACAACAAAGAGAAAGATGAGAGAAGAGGCTGTAAAGGAAAGAGCCATCATCTAAAAGATCATGAAGAAGTCTGCTGATAGGCAGAGAATGATGAGCTTCTTAAAGCTGTATGGATTCTCCAAAAGGAGACTTAGCCCTATGTCTCTATCTACTATGGATGAGCATATTAGGGTGGTGAAGCAGAGGATCAAAAGAGGAGAACTTGTTTATGTACACTCCCCACCAAGTCAGGTCCCTCAAGAAAGGAGGTTAAGGTTAAACCTTTTGAGACAATAAAACCTTGATCTCCTGTTGTGTCTCGGCAAGCTTCATCTTCTGATCCACATCAAGGATCTATTCCCTCTCAATATGAACCTGTGAGAGAGGAAAAACCAACTGAGCAAAACAAAGATGATCAACAAGGTGTTGCATTCTAGTCTTCTGAGTTAAAAAGTTCAAAGAGGAGTAAAAGGATGGTGTCTAAACCATGTTCTAAGAAGAAGAAGGAGGAGGCATGCATCTCCATATCTTAAGATGAGTTAGAACATCTTCAGAATATGCAATAAGAGGAAGTTCAACCAACTCCAATCCAAGTAGCTCCTCTAGCATCAGGAAGACCAATCTTGTCCTAGACTTGTTGTACTAATCTAGAAAGATGGCATGTCATCACAGAGCAAGCTGTTGAAGATGTTTACACATGGCAAGACATGTTCAATCTACCTCTACATGATCTCTTTGAGATGAGAAGACATTTTAAGTGTCTGAATGATCCTGGCCGTCTTATGAAGAAAGGCTTGGTCATTATCATAATGAGGACTGTCAATATCTGAAGTCTTCAAATGTTTTGGAACATCAGCCTTGGAGGAGTTTGTAAGGTTTCATATAAGACTGATGCCATCCAAACCATCCAAATACTCCATCCTGCATGCATGCATAAAGTGCTAAAGTAGAATGCTTCGAAAGTTTCACATTCTGCATTAGAAAATATTCTAAGTGTGAAAATATTTTGAAGCCAATACCAATATTTTCTGAAGCCAAACATGTAGTCTTCCGAAGCTTTAGACACAAAGTCTTCCGAACCTTCAGAGACAAAGTCTTCCGAATCTTTAGAGAAAAGTCTTCCGGAGCCAGTTTATGAACACAAATTTCTTCCAAAAACGTTTTAGTACTTGCTTTATCTTATGTACCGTTTACCATAAAGCTGGACCATCTTTCCGCTACAACTCTGTTTGACTCACCAACTTTCATAAGTTGGTTAAAAGATCTATGCTTTTAGTAAACTGTACATTGAGGTCTTGAGTCTGTTTCTTTCTACTTTATATACTTTTATTATTTTTGTAATATATTAGAATGTGAGATATGGCATGTTATAGTCACTAGTCAAAAGACAATCTGCCTTTTGACTCTACATTGATTTTGTTGTTGTCTAGATTATGTATCTAGCTGGCCTTCAAAGTATGATTGGTTGTAGGATGTAGTATAAAATATTTATGATCCATTGTATCTTTCTTAATGATTTGTAACACTTGTAAGGAACTAGAGAAGAATATTAAACATTCTTGAAAACCAAACACTTGTGTTGTAAGTGACCAAATCTCCTCAAATGGTCCTACATGGTTACTTGTGTTAGATGGTGGTAATTTTAGTCTTCATGTGTGTTCCGTGGTGGCCGGTGAGTAGAAGGGTTGTGTGGTGGTTACTGTGGGTAGATGGTGGTGGTAGTGGGTATATGGTGGTGATGGTTGCTGACAGGGAAGGGGTTGGGTTTTAAAAGTTATATGTAAATACACTAATGGTCCGTGGATAAAACGAAATATATAAAATTGAAAAAATAGTCCCTCAGTGGTATTTTAGTCATTTCACTTATATTTAATGAAAAAACTAATTTCTATTAGTATTAGTAGCTTAACTCGTTAAAAATTAAAAACATAATACCCTAACCTGTTACAATAAACATCTTAGTACCCAAACTAGTTATTTTGAATAAAACACAGGGACCATTTATGTAATGAACTTAAACTTAAACCTATAGCCAAAAGAAATTAAAAATCGAAAGGGATGAGGGGTCAAACGTGGGAGAGCATATTTGATTGAATCCTATCCAGAGAATACCAGTTGAGCAAACCATATGTCTGCATCTTATTTTGGGCAAAACAATTTATATTTGAAAAAATAATAGTATTTAATAATAGAAAAACCCCCGTCGTTAGTAATTGAGATATAGTACTAACTAGTTTTATACACGCCGCGAGTTGCGGCGACATACAAAACATTATAAAGTATAGACTGTAATCGATTTGATTTACTTAGACATTTAATTGGTGAAAAAATGTAAAATAATTTGATTTTGTATCATTTAAAAAACCAAATGCTACAAAATAATTCAAATATTAAAGCTATGTGGTAAGAAAACATGTAGTATAACTAAAAGGCGTATATTATTATAAAATAAGGTGATTAAATAATTAAATTTACGTAGTTAGGAAAACTTAACATTAGAATATTACCTAGGATAAATTAAAATTATTCTTTAAATAAACATCTTCATATAATGAAAATATATTTTAAAAAAATATAATAAAAGATGCTATATAATACAACAAATTTTAAATAAAATATTCTTTTAGTTACGTAAGATATGATATTATTGTTGTGTAAAAGACCATTAGATTTATATTAATAATGTTTAAAAGTTGTAAACCAGCATGAAAGATTAGATTTAGTTTAATTTAATATAAAAACAAAAGTCTAAAATTGTAAAAAAAATTTAAAAGTTGAAAATTTCTAGGATGTAGATTGTAGTGCAACTTGTCATCCTCTAATCTTTTTTGTTCTGACAAATAAGAAAATTGATTTTAATCCAGGAAAACAAAAAGGTTGGGTTCATAGAAAACACCAAATCACTTCATCTCAAGTTTAAACTTTTACGACTATTAACAACTTTAACATTATCATCACCACACCATCACCATTAGCCATATAATCTTCCCTTCCTCCCCCATCAATCTATCTATCTCTTTCTCTCTCCTCATCTCTCTCTCTCTCTCTCTCTCTCTCTCTCTCACACACACACACTTTTACCATCGATCCAGACTGTGTATTGCCACCCTATATCCATAACAAACTTATAATTAAGAAATTTCTATATCTGCAACTAAAGTCCACATAAACCACTGTCAATATATGTGTATTTCTCTACCATTGTTCCTAGATGTCGCTTATGAAACTCAAACAGTCACCCCCTGCCTCTTGCTGGCTCTCCCTCTTTCTTCTTGTTTCACTTAGAATTGGATCTGCGATGGGTTTATGATGTCAAGTCACAACCTGTCGTCACTCGTCAACAACCCTCTGTGGTCGTTGTGAGGAGAAGCAAGTGGGTGGTGGTTGTTATGGTGAATAGGTGGCGGTAGTTGGCCAGAGAAGGAACGAAGGAGTTTTTGAAGGCAATACGTAAGAAAAATAGGACTCCAATAGTATCATTGACTGGCTAGTGGCGGAATTTATGTTATTGAAGTGACTTTCTTCAACTCGGTGCTATAACTCGGAATCGGTCAACTTCGGTCAAAATTGGGGAGTACTCAGAGCTAGGCGGCACAACTCGGCCTAACTCGAAAAACTCGGATTTTCAATGTCTTTCATCAATTTTCGCTTATTTTCATCGATTTTTGTTGAATTTATGTTATTTTTTCTTGTATATACGTTAGAAGACGACTATTAAATGATTACTACATTTATAATATCGTAGAATAAATATTAGTTTTTGAATTTTATTCATATTTGGAACATGTATTCTTTAAATTTATATTTATATTCACGTACATTGTTATAAATATTAATTAACTTATGATATTTGATATATGTGTAATTTTTACAATTAAATTTCTTTATCTTTTATCATATCCGAGTACTCCCCGAGTACTTCCCGCCTAGAACGAGTACTCGCAACTCCGCAGTTGACCGACCTGGTAGCGCCTAACGACTTTTATATCATTGGCTCTAGATACATCAATAAAATAAATGAAGGTTTTAAGTTCAAGTCACACTTGTGTCAAACCAATAGGGATTTTAGGTTTGGCAAAGGGGGTCTTTAACCTAAGATGGGTTTTCTCCTAATTGGCGTACAAACTTTTCTTTAAGGACATGCCAGCCTAGTGTCTTAAATTTCATACTTAAGTAATAAAGATGATCAATTGGTTAGTGTTCCTTCAGTTATTCAACTAGATATTTAGAAAAAAAATCTCTAGCCTCACAGGTCCACATTTTCTCTCATTCATCACTTTTTTGTCACCTCAAAATAATATTATATACAATTTTTTAGATTATATGTTATGCTTTATAGAGTATGGGCAAAAGGTGTTGTCACGTACACATCATGTAGTGTTTGAAAAGCAATTAAAATACTTACTTGATTGTATAACAATTTTACAAATTGGTTGGTATTGTAATATTATTAGTATTTAAATTCGTGTTATAACAATACTTAAAACATATGTATCTTATATACATTTATATGTTTGTTTTATTGGTTCTTATGATTTCTTTCTTTTTTTTTTACAAAACCACATAATATTATTTTTGATTACATGACGAGAAAACCCAGCTTCTTGTTGTTTTTGTTGTTTCCTTTCAAATAGTACATTACCATATTTATTTAAAAGTAAATATAATCATCACTAATTCTTCTGTTATGGTTTTTATTATTCTTATGTTATGATTTACATTTCATATTTATTGGAAATACACCATATTTTTTTTCATTCCTTTTTCTTTCTATTCATTATGTGTAGTTGTACTTTTTTTAATTCTTATATGACGAAATCGTTTTATTTAGTTAAAATGAATAAGAACATGTATTTCTAATTTGAAATTTTAATTGATCATTTTTAGAAACCTTGAAAAATTAGCATTTTAGTCTTTAGATAAGTTTTGTCATAGATTAGGAACTTATTGTGAAAATATATGTTCTTTTTTGTTTTCTTTATTATTAGTATAAATAGGATTGCTATGTATGTGCAAATAACAAACTTTTAGATATTTTTCTCTCGGTTGCACTTTGTAATCCAACTGATATTGTGTTTTTTGATTAAATTATTCATATTATTGTCAATTGCTTGATATCAATCATAGATCGATCCATTTGAACCTATCAAATGGTATCAGAGCTTTCGGTTCAGTGATTGTAGTTCAATAACGACATTTTGAGCATTTTTGATCACTTGAATCTGTGATTTGATCGTAATTGTGCAATTAATTGATAATTTAGTTGTGTTTCATCACTAGAAACATGATTCGAAACTTAATTGAGTGAATTTACATCAACAAATCTGAGCTTTTGTCAAATTTAGTGTTCGAATAGTTCTTCATATTCGCACACTGATTTTTTCAAAATTAAGCCTCAGTTGTTGTTAATTGGAAGATATGAAGTCAAAGGATTGTTAATCGGTGTTATTGTGACGTGATTGAAGAGTTTCAGATCATATTATCAAGTTTTTGGAAATTTATCAAGATCAGTTTGTTACGAATAACTTGAATTAGGCGATTAAGGTGTTGAAATCATTTGAAAAATACCTAAGCGTTTAGTCGCATGAACACTGTTCAGACGCATTAACACTGTTTAGGCGTTTTCAGATTAGTCGTTTTAACACTGTGTGGGCGTTTTTGCACTGTTTAGACGTTCTCAGAAGTTTTAAGTCCGAGGCGCATCAATTGTCTTCAGGCGCATCAACACTGTTTAGGTGTTTGACAACTGTTCAGGCATTTATACACTTGCAAATTCAGAAATTATCTAAGGCAATCCCTTAGACGTTTCTAAGTCAAGTTGGGAAGTTTCTCTACTGTTTAGATGTTTCATCACTGTGCAGGTGCATCATTACTGTTCAGGCGCTTCTAATTTAGACGTATCATTCTATGCTTAGAAATATTTTATCAAAAATCGAAAAATCTAAAAATATTTTCAATTCTTTATTTCTTTTCAAAACTAAAACATAAAATATAGTATATTTTCTTGAATAAAAATTTTAATCAACGGCCAAGTCTGAAGATTCAAAAAATAGAATACCAAAGCTAAAGAATCGAGCCAATTTTAAAAATTGGTCTCTCAAATTAAAACATCACTTGAACTCAATTGATAGTGATTTGTGGAAGTCAATTAAAAAAGGTCCTCACATTCCAATCACCTCAGATGGTCCTGATAGAGGATTTGTTTACACTAAAGAAACTCAAGAACCATATCCTGAAGATGGATTAATTGGTGATGATTTAAAGAAGGTGAATAATGATATTAAAGCTTACTCTCTCATGTGCAAAGGGTTACCACTTGAAGTACTTTCAAGATTGGAGAATTATCAAACTGGCTATACAATGTATAATGCTGTGAAAGTCATTTGTTAAGAGGGCAAAGAAATCCAAGATCTCAAAAGACAAAAGTTGAAAAGACAACTTGAACTTTTTAAGCACATATTAGGAGAAACTATAAATCAGATGATGAATAGATATGTTTAACTCACATCTGAAATCTCAACTCTAGGAATCAAAAATGATCTTAAATATTTAAATGACAGACTCCTGAATGCACTTCCTTCCTCATGGAAACAAACTATAACTCTGCTAAAGCACACTGAAAGATTTCCTATGGATCTTGATCTTGTTATAGCAAAGATTGAATCTGTCGAAATTGATGAGAGTTCAAGAAATAATGACAGATCTGCTTCAACTTCACAGTATAAGTATGTTGCTTCACTAGCAAACACTATTGAAAATGCCTTTCTTGCCAAGAATGATGCTACTCCTGAAGATGAGGGCGATCTGTTCATGGGAGCAGAATTTTTCACAAGTACCCCAATCTATTTAGCTCAGCCACAACCACAACAGTCTTCCCCAAAATCTATTATGCCAAAAACCCATAATGAGACTCCATATTCTAACTCTACTAATTCTAGCAAAGTTAAAGATGTTACAAATATTCGATTGCAGGTTGAAGAATCCAAAATGCTTTTACAACTTTCATGGCAAGTTTCCTAGCCTACCAGGGTAGTCATCTAACTCAAATTGATTTGGTTTTGCAGGATTTATTTGCGATGGATCCTGCTAATGTAGAAGAAATGGAATTGAATTGGCAAATGATGATGATTGCATACAAAACACAAAAGCACTCATATGTCAACAGGAACTACAAGCCCAGTGCCAACAAAACAGTTGGTTTTGACAAGTCAAAATCAAGATGTTTCAACTGCAATAGTTATGGTCATTTCTTGAGAGAATGTAAAGCACCAAGAAATCAAAGTGGAAATGGTCAAAGCAATTTAAATAATCAGAGACATCAGCAGCAAACTCAAAAAACATTCCAAAAACCATATCAAAGTCTGCTTATGCCTTAATTGAAAGATGAGCAAAATTCATCTGAGGAACCAAAGAAAGCACTGGTTGTAAGCATAAAAGATGGCTATGATTGTTGTGCATATGCTGAACAATTTACTTCTGAGCTTATTTCATGTTTAGCATTGATTTTAGAAATTTATAATGAATGGTCTGAAGACTAGGATCTAAAAATTGATGAATCAGAAAATGAGATAGACTATGATTAGTGTGAGAAGTCAGATCCAAAGGAGGAAGAAGTTGCACTCATGGCAAAGTCTGAACAACCAAAGGTTGTAAAATCTACTTCTGATACTGAGTCTTTAAATCCATATCCTGAAATTCCAAATGAAGTGAGAGTAAAACTGTATACAACAGAATGTTTTGAACAAGTTGAACATTATAGAAATTACTCATTTAAAATATGTGACAAATTAAAATATGAAGAGCTAATGCATAGAAAACTGAACGGTGATCACAATGTTGCTGATGAAAAAATAATGTCACTTCAAGCAAGTTGGAATAAAACTCTAAAAGAACTTGAAATAGTTAAGAAACAACTTGAAGAAATGGCAAAGTCACTTGAACAAGAAAAAGAATCACATGTTGTAACTCAAGTTGATTTGGCAAAAGTAAAAACCTCAAAGACTATACTTGAGTAGCTGGTAAATGGAAGAAAAGATAAAGATAAATCAGGATTTGGTTTCACACATGAACCTATGCCTGAATCAATCTCTAAAAGCTTACCAGAAAATTACAACACTCACGATCATTCTCCAGAAAACAAGGACAAACTTAAAGAATTTCAAGAGAAAAAGAATATTGATCAAGAAAATCCTGAATGTGAAATTGAAAAAGTAAACATTCAAATATTCAAGGAGAATGACACAGAGAAGATTAAAAATGGTCATCCAATTAAAGTCAAATCATATGAACCTTGTTTAAAGAAGAAAAACCTATTCATTCCAAAAAGCGAATGTGTCATTGAAAAATGTCAAACTAATCAAGAAATTGAAAAAGCAAATGAGATCAAGCTTAAACTAAAAGTTCAAATGTCAAGAACAATCAGACACTTCATGTGATGATGATTCAAGCTCAAATGATTTAACTCAAATCAAAAAGTGTGAATATGAATCTTCTCAAGATTCAATTAAGACACAAATTCCTAAGAAATCATCAAGAAATCAAAGGAGAAGAAAATCAACTCCTAAAAAGTCTGACCGAATGAACAAAACAAGTCAAATAAAACCTGTGAAGTTTGTGTCAGCAGGAACGTATGACATGAACACCATATCTAAAACAATAATAAAACTTAAGATCAATCTGACAATGATCTGAAAACAGGTTTAGGTCCAAAGACTTCCGCTGTACAAAATAGATTTGCATCTAAGGAGTTAAAGAATGGTGAACATGTTAAAAAGACAAATAATAAATATCAAAAGACCAAACTTACACAGACAAAACAAAAGCTTAATCAGTCTTCTCCTAAACTTAAACAAGGATCAGATGTTGCATCTACTTCAGTGATTAAGCAAATATTGTTTCAAAAACCTCAAAAATACTGTGGTATATGTGACATGTATAATCATAACACTTCTAAGTGTTATTTTAACAAATATCACATATATGATATGACAAATCACAACACAATTGACTGTTATTCAACAAATACTGTGCCTTATGTGATGAAAGAACTCTGAATACAGATGATTGTTTCTTCAAGAAAAACTCACCTAGAAAGGTTTTTGATAATCAACGATATCGTAATCCAAAGTTTCAAAGAAATCATTATAATGGATATCAAAATCTAACAAAATCACCTTCTTTGGGTTTGAGATCATCTAGAAGAATCAATTCAGACTATGACAATCTGTATAATGTCAGACCAGAACAATCTAATCAAATACAATTTATTCCACGCTCAGTGAGAATAAACAATAAAACATATAACAAGAAAACATCTTATAATGTTTCAAACAACGGTTCAGAATTTCTTGAGGATGAGCTTGAAAACAGCTTTAATGTTTTGAAAACAAAACAAAGAAAAGATAATCAAACTGTTTTCAAAAGAGGATTTGAAAATCACAAAGTTCAAAATAAACCTAATGTAAACAAACTACATTTCAAACAGGTTACAATTATTGATAAAATTGGAAAGCCCAAGACCATCTTGGCTTGGGTTACTAACTCTTCTTAAATTTCTTGCATGCAGGTATGCCCACGGAGACTAGTAAACATGTGGTATGTTGACAGTGGGTGTAGCCGACACATAACAAGCAATCATGCCTTGCTGCAAGATTTTAAACAAAAAGATGGCACTCATGTTGCCTTTGGTGGAGATTCCGAAGGACAGATAACCGGTGAAGGAACAATATCTAATGGAATAATAAGTTTTGACAAAGTAAACTTTTGTGAACAATTAAATTTCAATCGTTTGAGTGTCTCACAAAATGCGATAAATCTTACTCTACTTTATTTGATGATTTTTTTGTTATATCTTAAAGCCAGGGTTTTAGATTAGCAAAGAGTGGGTTGTTGTCAAAACTGTGCGTGACAGAGATGTTTACAAACTAGACATGTCACAAGTTGATCCCTCTATAGAAACAACCTGCCTCATTGCTAGAACATCTAATGATGAAAGTCAGCTTTAGCATAGACGTCTTGGTCACTCAAATTTTAAGAACATAAGCAAGCTTGCAGCAGGAAACCATGTTATTGGTTTTCCTTCAAAGAAGTTCTCAACTTTTGATCTCTGCAAAGCATGCTTGAAAGGAAAACAACATAGAGCATCTTATAAGTCCAAACAAATAAACTCAAATTCAAAACCATTACAAATGTTACATATAGATCTATTTGGTCCTGTAAACATACAGAGTATCGGAAAGAAATCATATTGTTTAGTCATCATTGATGATTATACATGATTTACTTAGGTTTCATTCTTCATTTAAAATCTAAAAAACATGATCTTTTAAAAGAATTTATCATTAAAGTGGAAAATCAGTTAGATCAAAAAGTCAAATTAATCAGAAGTGAGATCTTTCAATGACATGTATAGTACCCTGAACATTGTGCATGAAGTTGGTTATTAGGCCTGAGGTCTTTCATAGACCTCGAACATTGTACATGAAGCTAACTACAGTACCTAGGGCAAGTACACTCATCACTATCATTTCTCTTTCATTTTGGACCAGTGCCATATGCTATACTATGAAAATTGTGCACAAAGCTAGTTACTGGGCCTGAGGTCTTTCATGAACCTCGAACATTATGCACGAAGCTGACTCCAGTACCTTTGGAAAGTGGCAAGGATCCCCTACTTATGGTCAATCACAAATATTAGACCCTAGTGTGCATCCTTCAGGGATGGCTAACCCGCACACAGTTGAGCTAACACCCTTCATTGGGTGTGAACCTTCATACATTGCTTGCAAGACTTTCTTACTTTCATTCATTCATTAATGCATGAATTCATTCATTACGTTCATCTTTTTGTTATCTTCCACTTTACGTTACATAGTACTTTCCATTTTCTTTCACAATCATACCACATAAAGCCACGGGAAAATAAACATACTTAATAAGGAACATAAACATAATCATATAGGGCATCATCAATATCATACATGACATAACAATCATCATACATCACCCATCACATCATCTTGACTTCACAAAGTCAACTTACATTACCTCCGGGAACCTCCCAAGTCAAAGCCTAGACCTTACATTTTCCCCAAAATCTCAGAAAATTTTCTAAGTCTTAGGTGCATGTGCTATATACAGGTGCATGGCCTTCTAGGAGCATGGGGAACACTTAGGTGCTTAGGCAGTATTGGGGCGCATGGCCAACACTTAGTCATTCTAGGAAATTTCTAGGCGCATGGGCACTATACAAGCGCATGAGTGCCTAGGCGCACGGGCCTTCCGGCCATCTGGACACTTAGTAACATTCAGCCTATTTTAGGCGCATGGATACTTATGGGCGAATGAACTTTGGGCGCATGGCGACACTTAGACAGTTACTAACCATTGGGTGCATGTCCTATATTCAGGCACATGGGCAACCAACCTACACTATAATCATTCCAGATTAGTCCCAATCATCTTACCAACATTTTCTAAGCTTAAACCTTACATTCTAATCAACTAAACAAGCATATGGCAACATCATAAAATCATAATCACCCAAAATCATACCCCACCCACATTCATGCACACACATACATACGGGTACAACACCCACAATTTATAAAAATGTTTAAACATGCATTTCCAGTCACAAAATTAGTTAAAACAAGTAAAAAGGGGGTTCTAGAACTCACCTTAGCAACCTTTGGATATGACTTCCTTCGATACCTATTTGCTTTGCGTTCAACACCTAGAAACCCACTAAAACACACACCTGAACACATAAACACACATAAGCACATACCGAGGCACAGGCCCGTTAAGAACATAAAAAAACAAGAACTCTTACGTTGAATTCATTTTCCTTTTGAAAATTTTGTCCTTTTTGACACTTTTAGCCCCTCTACTTGGGTTTTCTAATGTATCTTCCTTTTTCGTCACCTTATTCTTTCTTTCATGCTTAATATAAATATCCAGGTGTTACAAGTCCACCCCTTATATAGGTTTCGTCCCCAAAACCTGTTATTCCTCAAATGGATGAGGGTAATGCTGCCTTATGTCTTCTTCAATCTCCCTCCTCAATGATTTGGAAAGGCCCTATGTAGCTCCACTTAACTCATCCGGTAACTCCAATCTATAGGCGACCTCTCCTACACGAGCAATGATTTAGAAAGGCCCTATTTAGCTCGAGCTAAACTTGCTCCACTTTCTGAACCGAATAATACCCTTCCAAGGTGAAACTTTCAACATAACTCTATGAGTCACCTGGGACTCAATCGGTTTGTGTCTCTTATCGGCATACGACTCTACCAATTGATACCCTCGCGCGATATGCAGTAGCTTTGTAATAAGGTCCATAGTGATATGCTCCCAATTCCACTCCAGTATATCGAACAGTTGGATCTCCCCTACAGCTTCTAATACTCAACCTTTACTTGTAAACAAGTAAGGCATTTACTCATATACTCCGCCACATCGTGTTTCATACCAAACCTCCAATAATCTTTTTTCATATCTTTTTTCATATCCCACGTAAATCCCCGTAACGAGGAATCCACATTCGTCTGAATCGGGTTCTAACACCGAGAGTGTTTTCACCAACTTCGCGACTAGACCTCTCATCCATTCGGAGTTAAGATGATCTTCCTTCAATGCCTTATCTTTAAACTCCATGACTTTCTTCATCACATCAGAGGTCATGATCAACTGGTAAGCCTTCACCCGAATCGGCATGGGTCTCTCCTTTTGGCTAAGGGCATCTACCACCATGTTGGCCTTGCCTGGATGGAAATGGATCTCGCAATCATAATCCTTTATGAGCACCAACTATCTCATCTGCCTTATGTTCAAGTCTTTCTGCTCAAAGAAGTACTTCAAGCTCTTGTGGTTAGTGAATATGGTGCAGTTTGTCCCATATAGGTAATGCCTCCAAATTTTTAATGCAAAGACCACAATTGCTAGCTCCAAGTCATGAGTAGGAAAAATAACATCATGAATTTTCAACTGTTGAGATGCGTAGCCTATAACCTTTCCTCGCTGCATCAATACTCATCCTAACCCCGAGTAAGAAGCATCTGAATAAACTTTCAAATCTTCGCTTCCATTAGGTAACGACAAGACATGAGCTTGAGTCAAACTTGCCTTTAACTCCTCAAACGCCCTCTCTTGATCTTGACCCCACACAAACTTCACATCCTTACACATTAACTTAGTCAATAGAGAAGCTATATTGAAGAAGTCTTGGCTAAATCTTCTGTAACATCGTGCCAAACCCAAGAAACTACGAATCTCGGATGGCTTCTTTGGAGACTTCCATTGTATTACCACCTCCACCTTTGTCGGGTCTACCATAATCCCCCCGGGATTCACCACGTGACCCAAGAACTGAACTTCACGTAGCCACAACGCCCACTTGGAGAAATTAGCATACAACTTCTCCTTTCTCAATGTCTCCAACACCTCTCGTATGTGACTGACTTGGTCCTCTTCGCTCTTTGAATTAATCAGGATATCATCAATAAACACAATAACGGATTTATCCAACACCGGGTAACACACTCGATTTTCTAGGTCCATAAAAGCAGCTGGCACGTTTCTTAAACCAAAAGACATAACGAGACACTCGTAGTGTCCATAACGCGTGTGAAAACCTGTTTTAGGAATATCCAATTCCTTCATTTTAAGCTGATGGTAACCAGATTGTAGGTCTATCCTGGATAACCAACTAGCACTAAATCATCAATTCTCGGTAACGGGTAACGATTTTTCACCATCAACTTGTTCAGCTCGAGGTAGTCTATGCACATCCTGATACTATCGTCCTTCTTCTTCACAAATAAAACTGGAGCACCCAGGGAGAGATAATCGGTCTAATAAACCCCTTATCGAGCAACTCCTGCAATTGCTCCATCAGTTCCTTCATCTCGATCAGAGTCAACTGATACGGTGCCTTAGCAACAAGTTGGGCACCCGATATCAAATCAATCTAGAACTCGATTTTGCGGTCCGGTGGCACACCTAGTAAGTCTTCTAGGACACGTCCAAAAAGTCACACAGAACCGGTACATTGGTTAGTTGTGGTGTTGGCGTATTCATATCCTTCACGTAGGGCAAGTAGGCACCACATCCACGCCTCATGCACTTTCCCGCCACCGCCATCGAAATTACTTTCGGAATCATAGTGGCCCGATCACCATAGACCGTCACCGAACTCCCATCAGGCACTGTCAATCAAATCATCATCTAGCGACACACAATGTTTGCCTCGTAGTCTGCCAACAAATCCATTCCAAGGACTAAATCGAAGCCGCCTAAGCTCATCATGAATGGTCTAACAGGAAACTTATGACCTTCTAGTTCAATGTCGCAACCTTCTATCATCTCAGAAATCCTGGTAGGCTTACCAATGGTAGTATCTACATCGAAGGGCTTATATATACTCCTACTACTATCAGGCAATTAGAATGCATCAACAATGAAGCTTTTACTAACACCAGAATCAAATAACACACAAGCTAGATTTTGGTTTACTAGAAACATACCTAACACAACATCAGGGTCCGTCCTGGCCTCCTCCTACAAATCGTTGCCCCAGAACTTTCAGCCCTCGGCTACTTACAGTCTTTGGTCATGTGGCCCTCCCCGCCACAGTTAAAGCACCTCGCCACCTTACACTATCTTGCCATATGTCCCGGCTTCCCACACTTGAAGCACATGTTTAGTCCCCACCTACAGTCTCTAGTGTGCTCCTTTGCACACTTTCCACACCTCTTTAACCCCACACCGGATGTGACCACATGTCGGTCATCCATCCATGCACCATTGTTGCTTGGAGCGGCCCTGCCATGTCCAAACCACTTTTCATTCCAATTTCGATGGACACCACCCTTCTTTCTCACATTAGCCACCACCACCTCAAGCTTGTCCTACAACCTTCCTGCCAAATCAACCGCCAACCTAAACATACTTGACCGAATGACGATCATTTGCCTACGGATATCCTCCGGCAGTCCTTGGATGTACCTCTTAATCTTTCATGACAGAGGCGGCACCTAATTCAGCACCAGCGTGCCATCTCATTAAACATGGTGGTGTATTGCTGATGGGTCATTGTTCCCACCTCCTGTTGCAGGAACACCTTATCAAACTTGTCCATTTCTCTATGAGGACAAAATTCTTCAATCACCAACTTCTTCAACTCTGACCACCTTATTCTCCTGATAGCCCTACTACCCTTGGCATGGACAATATTGTCCCATTAACACAAAGTCGAGTCCACAAATGAGTGGGTGGCAAACTTCACTTTCTGATCTTCCCAGCACTCGCTGATGTCGAGAACAACTTCCATCTCTCACACCCAATGGTGAGAAGCAACAACAGTGCCATTACCATCAAAGGTAGGGGGCTTGCACCTTTGAAATGGGCCGTAGTTACAACCTCGTTCTGCCTCAAGTACATGATCTTCCTCTTCCTCTTCCTCTTCATCAGTTGAGACAACTGTCTCAATCTCAATCAAGGCGTACTCCTTTCATTCCTTTCTCCTTCTCTCACAGCCTTGATCACTTTGGTCACCACAAACGGTAACATCATCTACATGACCTAGTACACCTTCTCTACAACAGCCTTCTTTACTGAAGCTCTCAGGTTAGCACTCTCACCCCTGACTCCATATGAGGGGACTTGGGTTTTCATGAACCACCTCTTCGACTTGAGGTCTTCTTTTTATGGCTCGTGGTCAAGCACCACGTCCACCATGACCTCCACCACGTGAAGGCTTTGTCGATCTACCACCAGCCATCCTCTAAACACACTATAACATTCAAATACTAACACGGTCATTCAAGGGAATAGCTCAGTTTATGTCAAGTATACTAAGTCCTTAATTAATGTGGCTAGTTATGATTAGCCACTTACTTTACACTTCATACCCCAAGCATTTTTAATCCTGACTACATCAGTATCAAAATCTACTAAGGGCACATAGATCACATAACATGCACACATAATAACGGTTAATCATTAAGAAAATACCTCATGGCACACAACTACTCGGACTAGCATCCCTTCCTTATCGTCCCATTTTTAGTTTAAGTTTAGGTTTCTTTTGAAAATTTACCCATTTCACTTAAACTTTGGCTATGATACCAACTTGTAAGGCCTCGTTCCCCGGATGCTCACAACTAGTCAATCATCGCATATAAAACATATGATTTACAATTAACTTACTAAAACGTTACAGCAGAATCATTTTAAACAACCATTTCATTTCATATAAATAATCGCTTTTGTAAAATAATACAACATTCATTACATAATATCGTTTCTTCGCATTACAATGCAAAAACACTATCGCAACATAAAATAGATGCCATCCAAAACAAGCCAAGTAGCCACCTCTTCCCATCCTCATCAACATTTACCTGCCAACTTGAAACACATAAAAGTTAGCATTGCTGAGTGAGTTCTAGTTTAAAAATAAAAAATACTTTACTCTCGTTTAAAATCTTTCTTTACTTCCATACGTGGTCATACATCATACATACACATAGATAATATATTATTATCCCATCATCATTTGTTCATTCATCATTGTACATCATCATTATCATTCACTTTCATTTGTAATCTTCCTTACTTATCTTTCGTATATTCGTTACTTATTCACTTTCATTTGTAATCTTCCTTACTTATCTTTCGTATATTCGTTACTTCCGATGACATGTATAGTACCCCAAAGATTGTGCATGAAGCTGGTTACTAGGCCTGAGGTCTTTCATAGACCTTGAACATTATGCACGAAGCTAACTCCAATACCTAGGGCAAGTACACTCATCATTATCATTTCTCTTTCATTCCAGACAAATGCCATATGCTATACTATGAAAATTGTACACAAAGCTAGTTACTGGGCCTGAGGTCTTTTATAGACCTCTAACATTGTGCACGAAGCTGACTCCAAAACCTTGGGCAAGTGGCAAGGATCCCATACATATGGTCAATCACAAAGATTAGACCCTAGTGTGCATCCTTCAGGGGTAGCTAACCCACACACAGTTGAGCTAACACCCGTTGTTGGGTGTCAACCTCCATACATTGCTTGCATGACTTTCTTACTTTAATTTGTTCATTAATATATGCATTCATTCATTACGTTCCTCTTTACATTATCTTCCACTTTACGTTACATAATACTTTCCATTTTCTTTCACAATCATACCATGTAAAGCCATGAGAAAATAAACATACATAATAAGGAACATAAACATAATCATATAGGGCATCATCAACATCATACATGAGATAACAATCATCATACATCACCCATCACATCTTCTTTAACTTCAAATAGTCAACTTACATTACCTCCGGGAACCTCCCAAGTAAAAGCCTACACTTTACATTTTCCCCAAAATCTCAAAATACTTTCTAAGTCTTAGGTGCATGGGCACTATCCAGGCCCATGTCCTTTTAGGCGCATGTGGAACACTTAGGCGCTTGGGTACTTTTGGGGCCCATGGCCAACACTTACTCATTCTGGGAACTTTCTAGGCGCATGGGCACTATGCAAATGCTTGAGTGCCTAGGCGCATGGGCTTTCTCGGTGTCTGAACACTTAGTTAAATTGAGACTATTTCTAGGCGCATGGATACTATTTGGGAGCATGAACTTTGGGCGCTTGGGGACACTTAGGTAGTTACTAACCATTGGGTGCATGGGCCATTTTCAAGCGCATAAGCAACAAACCTACACTATAATCATTCTAAATCAGTCCATTCATCTTACCATCATGTTCTAAGCTTAAATCATACATTCTAAGCAACAGAACAAGAACATGGAAACATCATAACATCATAATCACCCAAAATTATACCCCACCCGCATTCATGCACACACATACATACACATGGGTACTGTTGGGTCTTGTATGCCCAAGACACATAAAAAAATTATGTGGTTAGTACGTTATGATCCAAGTCGGGTCATACCCAATAAAGCTAAACAAACACTAATAGATGGCCACCAACAACAATGAAAATAATGATATCCCATCCGCTCACTCACTATCACTAAGGACCACTCTCCAAAAGGAGCGTCTAAACCATAATAACTTTATAGCTTGGTTTTGAAACTTGAGAATTCTTCTCAAGCAAGAGAAATGGTCATAAATTTTAGACGATCCGATTCCCAATCTGCCTAATAAGGAAGATGAGGAGGCCTATAACAATTGGGTGAAATACACTAAGGACTCGGTCCCAATGTCTTGCCTAATGTTGGCAAGTATGACTCCGGATCTCCAAAAGGAGTATTAACATCATGGAACATATGACATGATTACACAGTTGAAGGAAACATTCCAACAACAAGCAATGGTAGAGCGCTTCAAAACGGTTCGGGCACTCCATGCATGTCGTGTGGATGACACCCAATCGGTCTCATCTTATGTACTTAAGATAAAGAGCCACATTGACCGCCTCGAAAGGCTGAATTTTCCCGTCTTGAAATAGTTGGCTACGGATTTGATCCTCAACTCTTTATTAAAAAGGTTTGACAACTTTGTTATGAATTATAAAATGAACGAGTGGGGCAAGAACATAAGTGAGCTTCACTCTATGCTCAAAACAGTCGAGGTTGCCATGGGTAAAAGTGTTTTACCCGTTCTCACCATCAATGAAGGCGGGAACAAGAAGAGGCCTCACCCCGCACCCAAGGCAATTGTTCCAAAGGGTAAATGGTATGTTAGGGAAAAGTGAAAGGGAGTGGTAAGAGCGCCACCACCAAAACTAGAGGAGAAGAAGCAAAAGGTTGCTTTGAATGACCCATGCTTTAAGTGTGGGGAGATAGGACATTGGGCAAGAAATTTTCCTGTCCATCTCAAGGAGTTGCAAGCTAAGAGGTATGTTGGGCAAACCTCAGGTACAAGTTTCATGATTCATAATGATCTCAAATTAATTTCCTCTAACACATGGGTATTGGATACCGGATGTGGAACTCATATTTGCAATTTGTTACAGGGGTTCAAAAGAAGTAAGGACTTCAAGAAAGGCAATGTAAGCCTCTACATGGGGAATGGGACAAAAGTTCAAGTTGAAGGACGAGGAGACTATATCTTGAAGTTTCCAAATGGTTTGGAAGTAATTCTGACCAATGTTTTGTATGCTTCTAGTTTGACTAGGAACATTATTTCAGTTTCCCAATTAAAACAATATGGTTATGTTATGACATTTATTGAGAATGAAATTCATGTTTCTTTAAATGACATATTTTATTTTAAAGCTATTCCTATTAATGGTATCAATGAATTGGTTCATGAAAACACATTATATGATAGCTCAAAGTACCAAACAACCACCAAAAGGCTCAAATTGGATTTGAGTAACACCTCTCTTTGGCATTCTCGCTCATACAAACACTTCAAAAGAATGGTCTTATAAAAGCAAGTGAATATGATTCATTTGATGTATGTGAATCTTGTTTACAAGGCAAAATGACTGAGGAAACTTCTAGTGGCAAAACCTAAAGGGCAAAAGAATTATTAGGTAATATACATTCGGATGTATGTGGTCCTTTTAAGCCAATGACTAGGTATAATGAAAGATACTTCATTACCTTTACCATCGATTATAGTCGATACGGGTATGTGTACTTGTTAAGACACAAAGATGAAACGTTTGAAATGTTCAAAACCTTCCAGAATAAAGTAGAAAATCAACTCAATAAATCCATAAAAATTCTTCGTACCGATTGAGGAGGTGAATATATGAGTGATGCTTTTAGAGATCATCTTAAAAATTGTGGGATTCTCTCACAACTATCTCCACCAGGAACACTACAACACAATGGTGTATCCGAGAGGAGAAATTGAACACTATTGGATATGGTTCGATCTATGATGGCTAGAAGCTCATTGCCTCTATCAATTTGGGGTTTCGCTTCGCTCTCTACGGCTTGTATTTTGAATATGGCCCCAACCAAGAAAGTGGAAAAGACATCTTTTGAAATATGGCATGGAAGGATTCCATCACTATAATATTTAAAGGTACGGGGATGTGAGGCTTATGTTAAGACTCCCACCTCAAAAAAGTTAGAAAGACGTTTCAATAAGTGTATCTTTATTGGATATCCTAGAGATTCTATGGGATAATATTTCTATGATCCTTTGGAACAAAAGGAGTGTGTTGCCAAGAAGGCTGAGTTCTTAGAAGCTAAATTCCTTATGGAAGGAACTAGCTGTAGAACAGTGGATCTTGTGGAGGATCTAGAACCACAAACTGATACATGTTTGGTTGACACTAGCACTCAACATGAGGATGTTGAGGATGATCAAATAGTTGATCAATACACACAAAACATTCGCAAATTTGGTATAACTAGTAATTCACCTCAAAGATATGGATTTATCATGGATGGATGCTATGTGGGAGATTCCGATGAACCAACCACTTATCGTGATGCAAAGTCCAATTTTGATTGTGAAAAATGGCTTGAAGCCATGAACGATAAGATGCAATCCATGTATGACAACAATGTGTGGGACTTGGTTTTACCACCTCTAAACTCCAAAGTAGTTGGAAGTAAGTGGGTTTTCAAGAAGAAAACTGATATGCATGGAAACTTGGATACTTATAAAGCTAGACTTGTAGCAAAAGGTTTCACTCAAACTCAAGGGGTTGATTATGATGAGACTTTCTCACCAGTTGCAATGCTAAAGTCTGTAGGATATTATTTGCCATAGCTGCTCATTATGATTATGATATTTGGCAAATGGATGTCAAAACTGCTTTTCTAAACAGATATGTTGCGGAAGATGTCTATATGGTTCAGTCTGAAGGTTTTGTCGATCCAAAACATCCTGACAAAGTATGCAAGTTAATGTAATCAATCTATGGATTGAAGCAAGCATCAAGAAGTTGGAATTACCTTTTTTATGAAGAGGTAATCAAATTTGGGTTCATCAAAAAACGCTGATGAAGCATGTGTATATAAGAGAGCTAGTGGGAGCATCATCCCTTTCCTAGTATTGTATGTCGATGACATTCTACTATTTGGAAATGACATTCAAACCTTGGAGGGTGTAAAAGCCTGGCTTGGAAGTTGTTTTTCCAATAAGGATGTTGGTGAAGCCGCCTATATTTTGGGAATAAAGATCTATAGGGATAGATCAAGGCGGTTGATAGGTTTAAATAAATGTACATATATTGAAAAGGTTCAAGATGGAAAACACTAACAAAGGAATGGTACCTATTCAAAGAGGAATGATATTAAGTATGTCTCAATGTCCAAGCTCAAAGGATGAGCAAGACAAGATGATAGGAATCTCGTATGCGTCTGCTATAGGATCCATCATGTATGCAATGATATGCACTAGGCCGGACGTGTCATGCGCTTTGAGGATGACATGCCGATAACAAAAAATTCCTAGAAATAGTCATTGCATGGATGTTAAGAACATACTTAAGTACCTAAGGAGGACTAAAAATATGTTTCTGATCTATGGATCTGGTGAGGAGGAACTCGTGGTAAAATGTTACACAGATGCGATTTTCCAAACTGATCGGGATGATTCACGATCACAATCGGGATACATTTTGATCTTGAATGGAGGAGCGGTCTCTTGGAAGAGCTCTAAGCAAGATGTGGTGGCTTTATCAACTACAGAATTAGAATACATCAATGGTTCATTAGCAACTCAAGAAGGGGTGGTCCCTTCCATTTAGGACCCCCTAGAAAATTTTTTGTGATAACGAGGGTGCCATTGTTTAAATCATGGAACCCCGTGCACATTAAAATACTAGGCACATTGAACGGAGATTCAACTACATAAGGGATAAAGTTGAAAAGGGAAAGATATGTATTCGCAAAGTTCACCCCGATCAAAATATTGCGGATCCACTCACGAAGCTTCTTGAAAAGGCAAAGCATGAAAGTCATACTTGTGCCATGGTACTTCAATATTCTAGTAACTGGATTTGATCTTTAATTTTGTATTTAGATATTGTAACCCTTTATTACTTGAATGGGTTATTTGGTTATAATAGTTCAACTAATATTCCTATTCCGCATGTTTAAAATCCATGAGTAAATAATTTACTCAAAACGTCCGTAGTCATTTATTCTTGTGGGAACAAGTATGAGGGTAAGACTATTATGAAATTCGATTGGTAGATATTCATATAGATGAATATAGAGCAAAGAGATACTGCCAAAGTTCATAGATATTTGTGGGATACAAATATTGGATTGACCCGCATCTTATATATGACTACATGGAATCTTCCTGATTGATCATAAGTATTTTGAGTAAAGGAGAATATCATTTGGTATTCTCTGACTTGAGATACATATTGGGTCTTGATATTCACCAAATGTTATACTTTGACTTAGTTCTTTGCTGTTCTGAAACATAGTAGTACATAAGGCTGAATTCAGGTATAATATGAGGTTATTGTAAGAGACATATGTGGTCAAGATGGGATTTGTCCCTCTTATTTGTTGAGAGTAAGATGTCTAAGGCCTGATGAAGTTAAATCAATGAAGAATGATCACTCTGTGTGTATGGGATATAACATGACATCTGTGACAAAAGGATAGATGATTGATTCACATAAAACAATTCGAGTAAGGTACTTGAAGGGGATAATGTTATTGAATGGCACTTAGTCATACGTATTAAGGGTAGTAAACTATTGTTAGGCGGTATTTACTGCTTGCATCAATCTTCTATGAATCTTGTGCAAGTGGGAGATTGTTTGGTCTTGTATGCCCAAGACACATACAAGATTGATGTGGTTAGTACGTTATGAAGTCGGGTCATACCCAATAACAAGCTAAACAAACACCAATAAATATTTAATTTTTTATAAGATCATACAAATAAATATTGTCACCAATTTAAAAAAATGGGTTTTCTAAATCATTGCTTTTGAAATAGAACAACATATTTGTTCATGGGAAATTATTTGTTTTATTATTAAAGTGGGTTAAATAATAACAAATAAAAGTGTGTTCAAGTTATAAAATTAAAAAGGGTTTTAATTTTATAAAATTATGGATTAAAGAGTGTTAAGTTTTATAATATTAAAATGGTTGGGAACCCATTTCAAATCAGAATTTTCGGCCACCCATGGATACCCTTCCTTGGGATTTCTTTTTCTTGTTTTAAGCAAGATTTAAACACTCTTGCACTCCACCCTAACACACTCTCTCTCACACACATGCAAAAGCTCTCTTTTCCTCTCATTCTTGGCTGAAAAATTCGGTTTTCTTGGCTGCATTTCGAGTTCAAGTTGGCTTATTTTCAGGTTTGCAAGAAGGAGAAAAGTTTTGGTGTTTTACTTCCTAACAAGTTAGGTGTTTGGCAAGAGCTTGTGGGTATACAAGCTTGAGGTCTTCTTCTTTGGAGGTTTTCATTCAAGAACATCATCTCCTTCATCTTACATCCATCTCATCTTCTTCTTTTTAGAAAGGCTGTATTCTAAGAACACCCTATGGTTGTTTATGTTTTATAGGATCTCTTTTCACATATACATGATCCTTGTTTTGTGGTTTGTTTTATTGAATATTAAAACGGTTAGTTTTCAGAATCTAAACATAATATATATTTTCATATATCCGCTGCATTTTTGTTTAAATGGTTAAACAATCTTTGATAAACTTGTCACAAACCCAACAGGTACAACACCCACAATGTATAAAAACATTTAAACATGCATTTCCAGCCCCAAAATTAGTTTAAACAAGTAAAAAAAGGGGGTTCTAGAACTCACCTTGCAACCTTTGGGTATGACTTCCTTCAAAACCTATTTTCTATGCGTTCAACACCTAGAATCCCACCAAAACACACACACCTGAACACATAAACACACATAGGCACATACCGAGGCACAGGCCGGTCAAGAACATAAAAAAACAAGAATTATTACCTTGAATTCGTTTTCCTTTCTATTCTTCTTCAAACCCGAGCTCTACTCATTCTCTCTCTAGAAATATCAAAATGAAGTGTGTGTGTAGACAACATGGGCGGCCTTGCCCACCTTTTACACCAATTTTTGAACTTTTGTCCTTTTTGAAACTTTTAACCCATCTACTAGGGTTTTATTGTGTTTCTTTCTTTTTCTTCACTTTATTCTTTCTTTCATGCATTTAATAAATATCCAGGTGTTACAAATCCCTTCATGTGCTTCCACTATACACAGACAAGTGGAACCACTTTATTCCTTGAACATTTCTCCTTGCGATCAATGATTGCCACTGGTTGCTCCACATAATTGAGCCTTCCATCCACTTCAATGTCCTCTAGTGGTACAACCATATCCTCATCAGCTAAACACATTCTCAGATGAGATACATGGAATGTCAGGTGAATTCTACTTAACTCATCAAGTAGTTCCAACCTATAGGCCACCTCTCTTACTAGTGCAATGATTCTGAAAGGTCCTATGTACCTTGGAGTCAACTAGTCCCGCTTTCTGAACCGAATGATTCCTTTCCAAGGTGAGACTTTCAACATGACCTTATTACCCACCTAGAACTCAATTGAACTTCGCCTCTTGTCGGCATACGACTTTTGCCTATCTTTGGCTGCCTTTATGAATGCTTTGATCTTTTCAAGTCTCTCAATCGTAGCCTCAATCACCTCAATACTCCCCAACTCCTTCTGACCAATATCACCGTAACAAACGGGTGTTCTACATCTCCTACCATATAGAATCTCATAAGGAGGCATACCAATACTAGCATGATTATTGTTATTGTGTGAGAACTCAACTAACAGTAAGTGGTCATCCCAACTTCCACCAAAGTCAATGACGCATGCCCGAAGCATATCTTCTAGCGTCTAAATCGTCCTTTCCGACTAACCATTCATCCCAGGATGATAACCCGTGCTAATATGTAATCTCGTCCCCATCATATCATGGAACTTCTTCTAAATTTAGATGTAAACCGAGTGTCATGATCAGAAACAATAGACACCGGCACACCATGACGAGTCACAATCTCCTTTATGAATAGATCCACCAACCTCTTGGATGAATATGTCTCACGAATCGGTAGGAAGTGAGCACTCTTTGTAAAATGATCAACTATCATACCCTTTTGCGGTACGCGGTAGCTTCGTTATAAAGTCCAAGGTGATATGCTCCCACTTCCACTCTGATATATCCAACGGTTGGATCTTCCATACGGCTTCTGATGCTCGACCTTCACTTGTAAGCAAGTAAGGCACTTACTAGCATACTCCGCTACATCGAGTTTCATACCCGACCACCAATAATTTTTCTTCATATCCTAATACATCTTTGTAGAACCGGGATGAATGGAGTATTGAGTCTTATGAGCTTCTTCCATGATCTTCCCACATAGATCCCCATAACTAGGAATCCACATCCGTCTGAATCGGGTTATAACACCATGAGTGTTTTCACCCAATTCCGGGACTAGACCCTCTTCCTTTAAGAGTTAAGGCAATCTTCTCTCAACGCCTCATCTTGAAACTCCTTGACCCATGTCATCACATCAAAGGTCATTATCAACTGATAAGCCTTCACCCAAATTGGCTCGGTTCTCTCCTTTCGGCTAAGGGCATCCTTTATGAGCTCTGACCATCACCTCTGCCTCATATTCGGGTCATTCTGCTCGAAGAAGTACCTCAAGTTCTTGTGGTCTGTGAAGATGGTGCACTTTGTCGAGTATAGGTAGTGCCTCCAAATCTTTAATGCGAAGACCACAACTGCCAGCTCCAAGTCATGAGTAGGATAATCAACGTCATGAACTTTCAATTGTCGGGATGCGTAAGCTATAATCTTTCCTCGCTAATTCAACACACAACCCAATCTCAAGTATGAAGCATCTGAATAAACCACCAAATCTTTGCTTCCTTCGGGTAATGACAAGATAGAAGCTTGAGTCAGCCTTCCCTTTAACTCCTTAAAATCCCTCTCTTGATCATGACCAGAAATAAATTTCACATCCTTACGGGTCAACTTTGTCAACGGAGAAGCTATCTTGGAGAAGTCTTGAATGAATATCCTATAGTAGCCCACCAAACCCAAGAAACTACGATTCTCGGATGGCGTCTTCGGAGAGTTCCATTGCATCACCGCCTCCACCTTCGCCGGGTCCACCATAATCCCCCTAGGATTCACTACATGACCCAAAAACTGAACTTTGTGCAACAAGAATGCGCACATGGAGAACTTGGCATACAACTTCTATTTTCTCAACGTCTGCAAATCACTGATTTATCCAACATCGGCTGACACACTTGATTCATCAAGTCAATAAAAGCAGCTAGCATGTTGGTTAAACCAAAGGACATAATAAGGAACTCGTAGTGTCCATAACGCGTGCGAAAATATATTTTAGGAATATCTTGCTCCTTCACCCTGAACTAATGGTAACCAGATCGAAGGTCTATCCTTGAGAACAAGCTGGCATCTTGGAGCTGATCAAACAAGTCATCAATTCTGGGTAAGGGGTATCGATTCTTCACCGTCCACTTGTTCAGCTCGCATTAGTCAATACACATCCTCATGCTATTGCCCTTCTTCTTCACGAACAAGACTAAAGCACCCCAAGGAGAGATACTCAGTCTAATGAACACTTTATTACGCTACTATTGCAATTGCTCCATCAGTTCCTACATCTCGGTTGGAGCTAACCAATACGGTGCCTTAGCAATATGTTGGGTGACACACCTGTTAAGTCTTCTGGAAACACGTCCAAAAAGTCACACACAACTGGTGCATCAGAAAATTCTAGTGTTGATGTATCCACATCCTTCATGTACAATAAAGAGGCACTACATCCACGCTTCATGCACTTTCCTGCCACAACCATCAATATAACTTTTAGAATGGTAGTGACTTGATCACCGTATACCATCCCCGAGCTCCTTTCACGCGTTATCAACCAAAACATCTTTTTGCGACACACAATGTTTGCCTCGTAGTCCGCCAACCAATCCATTCCTAGGTCATCACAAATGGTTTAACATGACACTTATGAACTTCTAGTTCTATGTAACAACCTTCTATCAGGTCAGTTATCCTGGTAGAATTACCTAAGGCAGTTTCTACATCAGTAGAGACAACCGTCTCAGTTTCTGATTATTCTCTCCCTCTTATGGACCTGTTCCTCTCCTTCCTTTCGCCTTCAATCACAGCCTTGATCACTTCGGTCACCACAAATGGTAAGATTGTCTACATGAACTGGTGATCCTCCTCCACCACAGCCTCCTTCACTAAGACCCTCTAATCAGCACTCTCGTCACCACCCTTCGGATGAGGGTACTCGGGCTCTTCATGAGCCACCACTTCGGCCCTAGGCCTTCCCCTCGTGACCAGTGGTCTAGCACCAAGACCTCTACCTCTAGAAGCCTTCAAAGATCTGCCACCAGCCATCCTCTAACATGGTATAAGATTCAAACACCAACATGGTCATTCAAGGGAATAACTCAGTTTGTATCAAGTATAGTAAGTCCCTAATTATAGTGTCCAGTTATGATTAGCCACTTACTTTACTCTTCATACCCCAACCATTTCCTCTCCGGACTACATCAGTATCTAAATCTACTAAAAGAACATAAACCACATAACATGCGCACATAAAGCCAGTTAACATTAAGAAAATACGTGATGGCACGCAGCTACTCGGACCGGCATCACTTCCCTTTTGTTCCTTTTTCAGTTTAAGTTTATGTTTCTTTTAAAAATTTTAACCCTTTCACTTAAACTATGGATCTAATACCAACTTGTCAGGCCCCATTTCTAGGACACTCACAAATGGTCAATCATCACACATAAACATATGGTGTACATTAACTTTACTAAAATATTGCAAAACCATTTGTTCGTATGGTGTACATTAATTTCATATATATAAATAATTGATTTTGTGAAATTATACAACATTTATAATCATTACAAAATATCATTTGTTCGTATTATAATGCAAAACCATCATCGCAACATAAAATGGATGCCATAAAAAATAATCCAAGTAGCCACCCCGTGCCATCCTCAGCAACATCTACCTGCCAACTCGACACACATAAAAGTCAGCATTGTTGAGCGAGTTCTAGTTTTACAAGATATTATATTACCTTTCATTAATTAAAATATTTTATTTACTATCACACATGATCGCAAATCATACATACATGAGGGTAATATTATTATCATTAATCATCGTTCATTTCGTACATATCACACATTTCGTACTTATCGCACTTTTCGTACATTTATTACCTTTTCACTTCTATCTAGGTCATGTTGTATGCTTAACCCCCCTCTTGAGCACAATGCCACATAATCTAGGGGTAAGCGACAAGGACCCCATATCGCACATATCACACATATCGCACGTCTGGGGTAGTCACATAGACTAACTCCACCTGTGTGTGAACCCTTAAGGGTTAGCCAAGATCCCACGCTCTAACACATAGTTGAGCTAACAAGTCTTAGTGAGTTGTGAACCTCCTTTCATTTGCTTACAAAGCTTTTCATTCATTCATTATATTCCACTTCATTATCTTAAATCTTTCACTTCGCTAAGATAATACTTTACATTCATTGTCATAATCACAACACGTAAAGACATGTCTTAATACGTAACAAGGAACATAAGGAAACACATCATATATAACATACGATCATCACACATCATCATGCATCACACATCATAACATCATCCATCACATCACATATGACATCATAAAGTCAACTTATGTTACCCTCGGGACCCTCCCAAGTCAAAGCCTACCCTTAACCTTTTCCCAAAAATTCAGATAAATATTCTAAGTCTTAGGCGCATGGGCACTATATAGGCACATGGCCTTCTGGCTGCAGACACTTAGGAAGATTCTAGGTGCATGGGCACTACTTGCGTGCATGACCCAACACTTGGTCTCCTAGGCAAATTTCAAGGCGGATGGGCACTATGCAGGCGCATAAGCGCAAGGGCACATGGGAAATCGAGGCGTCTAGGACACATAGCAAATTCAACATTTTTCAAGCTCATGGCTACTATTTGGGCGAATGAGCTTTTAGGCGCATGGGGCACTTAGGCAGTTTAGACTGTTGGGCGCATGGGCCTGTTTCAGCTACATGGACAGCCAACTCATACTATCGGTCATCATAATCAGTCCTAATTATCAATCTGACATGCTCTAAGCTTTTCACTAACATTCTAAGCATCATCACAAGAACATAACTCAAACATATAATCATAAATACTCAAAATCATCACCCACCTGCATTCATACACACACATACATACTGGTGTAATACCCATTTAAACAAAAACAATCATACATGCATTTGTGAACAAATCAGCACATTGTTCATGTGTGTTAACTTTGACTAGTTTTATCAATAATTTTTCTACATTGATTGCCTGATGTGATGTGTTTTGTCTTTGATTGTGGCATTGGATTCTTTGTAAAAGAGATAGAACTATTGTTGTCTATATGAATGGGAGTCTCTTTGAAGTTGTATCCATAGTCCATCATTTTATTTTGAATACAAAGCACTTGAGCACAACAGCTTGCAGCAACAATGTATTCAACTTTAGTAGTTAATGCAGACACACAATAGTGTTTCTTGCATTTCCATAAGACTATCGTTCCACAAAGGAATTGACATCCCTCAAATGTAGACTTCTTAGTCATGTTTCAGCCACCATAATCACTATATTTGTAAGCATATAGATTGAAGTCAGAATTCTATGGATACCAAAGGCCCAGCTTGGGAGCACCTTTGAAATATCTTAGAATTCTCTTGGCAAAAAAAGGTGTGACATCTTGGGTTGGGTTGATATTTTTCACAAATAAATGTAGTGAACATGATATAAGGCATGTTGGCTATGAGGTACATAACGGACCCAAATATAGCCCTATAGAGATGTTCATCTACACACTCCCCCTTAAAATAAGGTCCTACAGAATGGTTTCTAGCTATGGCTGTCTTTCCAACCTTACACTCAATCACATGAAATTTGGTAAGTATGTCTTTTACATACTTTGATTACTTTATAAAGATGCCATTGTCAACTATCTTCACTTGAATTAATAGAAAGAATTAAAGTTCCCTTATGGCACTCATTTCAAATCTATTCTTAATCAGGTTTTCAAACTGCAAGGCCTTGTTCCCGAAATCCTTACAACTGGTTAATCATCGCATATAAAACATATAGTATACATTTCAATTTCTAAAATATCGCAGTGGAATTCTTTTAAATAAACCCTTTCATTTATATATAATTGCTTTTGCAAAATAATACAACATTTTTAAGTTACAAAATATCATGATGTGTATTACATCACAAAATATATTATCATAACGTGAAATGGATGCCATCCATAATAATCCAAGTAGTTGTCCCGTGCCATTCTCAACAATATCTACCTACCAACTGGAAACACATAAAAGTCAACATTGTTGAGTGAGTTCTAATTTATAAAAATAGAATACTTTCCTTTCGTTTAAAACTATTATTTATTTTCATACGTGATCATACAGATTACGTACACATAGGTAATAATAGCTTATCATTATCTTTCATCATTCGTTTGTTAACTTTCCTTCATTCACCATCGTATGCTATCATTATCATTTATTATCTTCCGAAGACAGGTACTGTACCCCGAAGATTGTGCACGAAGCTGACCCTTGGGCCTGGGCCAAGTACACTCATAAATAACATTCATATTTCATTTCGGATCAATACCATGCGCTATACCCCACCGTCATGCATAAAGCGGGTACTGGGCTAAAGTCTATAAATAGACTCCTGTACATTGTGCCCGGTGGCCTGACCACAATACCGAGATAAGTAGAAAGGGTCCCATACATATGGTCAATCATATAGATTAGACCCTAGTGTGTATCCTTCTGGGGTAGCTAACCCGCACAAAGTTGAGCTAACACCCTTCATTCGGTGTGAACCTCCATATATTGCTTGAAAGACTTTCCATTACTTCATTCGTTCTTTAATGCATGCATTCTTCCATTCATTACATTCATCTTTTCGTAATCTTCCGCTTTAATATATGTAACTTACTTTCATAATTATACCACGTAAAGCCACAGAAAATAAACATATAAAACAAGGAACATAAGCATAAACATACATAATATAACATCATCACAGATCATCACGCATGCCATATATCATAACATTAACCATCACATCACATATGACATCATAAAGTCAACTTACATCCCCCGAGAACCTCCCCAATTCAAAGCCTACACTTTACATGTTCCCCAAAATTCAGAAAAATATTCTAAGTCTTATGCGCATGGCTTTCTGGGCGCATAGGAATACTTAGGCACATGGGAAGCTTGTGGGCGCATGGGCACTATTAGGGCACATGGCCCAACACTTAGTGATTCTGGGAAATTCTAGGCGCATGGGCACTATGCACGCGCATGAGTGCCTAGGCGCATGGGCTTATCTAAGCGCATCAAAGTAAATTTTCAGCTTATTCTAGGTGCATGGCCACTATTTGGGCGCATGGGGTTTCGAGCGCATGGGACAACACTTAGGTAAATTCAACCATTAGACACATGGGCTAATCCAGGCGCATGGGCAACTAACTAACATTATTATCATCATAATTCAATACCAAGTTAATATTCATCATGTTCATAGCCTAGTTCTAGCATTCAAAGCAATAAAACCTGAATATAACACAATCACAACAACATAATCACCCATAATCATACCCCACCATTATTCATACATACATATTCATACATATACAAAACCCACTTAAATAAAAACATTCAAACATGCATTTTTAGCCCTAAAATCAGTTAAAACATTTAAAAAAGGGGTTTTAGAACTCATCTTTGACAACCTTTGAGTATAACTTCTTCAAACCTGTTTGCACTATGAGTTCAAATGACTTGAAACCAACCAAAAACACACACACCTAAACACATAAACACTCATAAGAAAATAGCCGAGGCATAGGCTGGTCAAGAACAACTTAAAACCAAGAATTCTTATCTTGAATTCGCTTTCTTGCTATTCTTCTCTCTAAAACCGAAGTTCTTCTCAGCCTTCTCTCTCTACAATCCAAATGAAAAATGAAATATGCAGGAAGAGTGGGCGACCATCACTATTTTCACCCAATTTTAATACTTTTTGTCCTTTTGACACTTTTAGCCCCTCAACTTGGGTTAAGTTGTATTTCTTTCTTTTATTCGCTTTTATTCTTTCTTTAAAAATATTTTCGGGTGTTACAAAAACTATTTGCAGAGCCTTGAATTAGTTGATCCAAAGATAATGTCATCTACATAAACTTGAACTAGCACCAAGTCATTCCATGTTCATTTAATGAAGAGTGTTCCATCAATAGTGCCACTGTTGTAGTCATGCTAAACAAGGTACTGAGATAATGGCTCATACCACTTTCTTGAAGCTTGAATCAACCCATAAAGAGCTTTCTCAAGCTAGTAGAGATAATTAGGATGATGTAGGTCTTCAAAACCAAGTGGTTTTTTGAAATAAACTTCATTATCAATCATCCCATATAAGAAAGCACAATTGACATCAAGTTGGTACACCTTGATATCCTTGGATGATGCAAAAGCAAGAAATATCATAAAAGCTTCAAATCTTTGAATAACTAGTCTTGCCTTGTTCTTGATAGCAAATGCTCTATTATCTATCTTGTTCCTAAAAACTCACTTGGTACCTATTATGGTCTTCCCTTGAGGAAGAGGACATACGTTCCAAACCTTTTGCCTTTTAAATTGAAGCAACTCAACCTGTATTGCTTCAACCCAACTTCCATCCTTTAAAGCCTCATTAATTTACTTAGGCTCAATCTGAGACATGAAACAAGAATGAGGACAAACATTTTTGTCACAGGTTTTTTTCTCTTATTCTCAATCCTTTCTCAACATCTCCAGTGATGCTTGTGGTGGGATGTTGCTTGTGGATTCTTAGTAAAGGAATCATATAAAATTGACTAGATAGATCTAAATTGGTTAAATTCAGATACAGTGATTGAGTATCACCTACCGCATCAGCAAACTTATCAATAGAAGCTTGATCCAATGAGTGTGTGATATGATTGATCTAGTCTTCCATGGAGTGGTTTTTAGCATCAACAAATTCTTGATCACTATCACCACCACCTTCTCCTCCTTCATTTGATTTTATTCCCTCTGTGCTGGAATTTGTAGGCACCTCAATTGTGTCAGCTAAATACTTTGTCATTGTTGCACTGACAAAATTTCCATCTATAGGATTTGTTACCACAATAGCTGAAGTAGTTTTTTGACTTGGTATTCTTTGGTCAAATCTTGGATTTGGATATCCTGTTGATAAGCTACTGGTAGATCGTGAAACATTTTCACAAGATTTGTTAAAATAGTTGGTAACTAAATCAAGATCAAATAGCCAATCAGGACTAGAACCTTTCACACCAGATCAGGACTAGAACCTTTCACACCATGAGTGTGCTCATTATAGATCACATTAGCATACTCCTCAACTACTCTAGTTCTGAGATTGAATAATGTATAAGCCTTAGCTTGAAAAGAGTACCCAATAAAGTGTCCATCATTTGATTTCTCAAAACATTTGGCTATCTGATATATGGTATTTTAGATGGCGCAAGGATACTTAAATGATTTGAGAAACCAATGAAAGATGTCCTTTTGTGCCAAAACTCATAAGGAATCTTACAATGAGTCTTAATTATAAAAACTCTATTATGTACATAGCAGACAAATGTTAACTGCCTCTACTCAGAAGGTGATGGGTAGTTTAGAGTCAGATAACATGGTTCTTGCAGATTCAATAAGTATCATGTTTCTCATCTTAGGAACACAGTTTTGATTAGGAGTCCTTGGAGCACTATATTGTCTTGTAATACCTTTAGCATAACAAAATGAATCAAGATTTGTCCCTTGAATTTAGTTACTGGACCACATCTTATGATTTTTACCTTGGATTCACAATTTTCAAAATGAAGTTCTTCAAGACATGAGTAGTCTCATCATTAATTCTAAGGAAAAAGATGCAAGTGTATATTGTAAAGTAAATATTGATCACTAAACAATAAGAGGTACTTCCTAGTCTCATTACAATGGTGGGCCTAAGGGACCCATATGCAATAAGTGTAGGGGTGTAGTGATGGAGTTACTTTCCTTTGGCTTGTGGGACACTTTATGTTGCTTTTCATTCAGACATGCAACATAATAGTCATCACTTGTAAACTCTTTCTTTGGTATAATAGTTACCAAATCATTCTTAATTAATTTAATCATGCTTTTAAAGTTTATATGGCATGTTATTTTATGCAATAGGAAAGAGTCATCACTATTTGCTTTAGATAAAAAGAAAGAAACTTCTCCTGATGGGAATGTTTCCTACAAATCCACCTTGTACATGTTCCCTTTCCTAGGGTGCTTTGAGTAGGATATGCATTTGAGGAATGCCCACCTCGGGCTTCAGAACAACGCACTCATGTTATGTCTTTGATCATAAAATTGGGATACACTCAGAAGTTGTTCCCAAGTTCCTTAACATACTTTATCTTCTCAATGTTACGCTTATCATTTGTGACCTCGCCCCTTGTAGCGATGTAACCATATGAATCCCCTCAAAAAGTAATTGGCCCTCCATTAATTTTCTTAATGTAATGAAGCATAGAACCATTACCTGTCATGTGCCTAGAACAACCACTATCAATTATCAATACATTTACTTTGGTCTTTAGTTATTCCTGCATAGAAGAGATGGTTAGTTACCTTTAGAAACCCAAGCCTTATTGGTCTTGGGCTTGTCAAAATGAACCGAAGATAATGCAAAAGTAATTGATCCTATATGCAAGCTTTGAGGATAATTTGTTATTGTTAATGAAGAACCATTTAGTCACATAGCCTTCTTTCATATTCCATAGCATTAAGAGACTAGACTTGACCTTCAATACTTCAGAAGTTTTGATTCAATACTTTAGAAGTTCTGATGACTTCAGAAGTTTTGGAAACTAGACCTTCAGAAGATTTGAATCCATTGCAGCAGACTTTAGTACTTTAGACTCATTCCTTTCTTTCGACACCAATTTGCATCCATTGCAGCTAACTTTTCACTACTCTTCTTCTTCACTTTGGAGTTTACGGAAGAAAAAGATGTTCCTTCTGAAGCTATCATCGTTTTATTCTTCTTAGAAGTTTTTTTTGTAGTCATGTGGATAGTGATTTTGGGACTATAAATGCAATCCTTAGTGAAATAAGAAGCACTACCACACATGATGCATTCATTTGATGTCCTTATGAGAGTCTTCTTCAAAATAGAAGGATGAGCTTGATCATTTTCAACTTCCATCTTCATCTTCAAAGGCTTTTTAGGGTGAGGCTTGCTCTTAGAGCTGGATGGTTCAGGCTGTGCACCAGGAGTGTACATTTGATCAGCCTTCCTCTCTTGACCATGATAAGTTATTTTTTCTTAGAGTCTTTTGTCTTCACTATTTCAAATCTAGTAGAGATGAATACTTGTTGTTTCTTAGAGTTGAAGGTGGTCTTGACCTTTTAGGTTTTCTTTGATTTTGTTTTGCCTGCCTTGATCAAGTTCTTCCTTGCAGACTTGGTAATCCTTGGTTCTTTCCTCTGCTCAGCCGAGTAATGAACTTTCCTAGGATCATCCTCTTCACTTACCTCAGATCAATCCTTCATTATATACTATTAATATTTGTCTTTGACTTGAATCGGATCTACGAGACGAAGCTCATCTTGACAAGTTTCACACCTTGAAGGTTTTATTGATAATAATATGTGTGGAGGAGCTATTTCACTTGACCGTAATCCTTACCTGCTCTGATAAACAATATTTACATTACTGACCGTAATCCTTGAACATATGGTTTCCTCTTCAAGAACACATTTTTCTTCCTTAGCATTACTGATCATAAGCTCAACCTAGCATTTAGTTAAGTTGGTAATAAGATCCTTTATTTGAGTCCTGTAATTTGTGTGCTCATGTTTAAGAGTTGAAATAGTTTTCTCTAGATATTCTATTTTTAAGTTTATAATCATTTTTCAGCTCTTTTAAAATTTTCAAGGACTCATGGTTAGATCTCATTTTCGTGTTATAGGACCTATACATATTTACTTTAGTAATGCATTTAGTTGTAGAAAGATGTTCTAATACCTTGGCTTTTTCATGGTCAATCATCATTGCTTAGTTGGGAGAACATCTTCTACTTGGAAGCTACAGTCAAAGCCTCTCTCTTTAACAACAACAACATGTTTTGGTGGTCTAGTCTTCTTAGGTCTTGAGCACTTTTAGCATAGTTTGGTCTGGTTTGTGCTTGGCCACCATATGTCCTTAGTGCCTTGCATTCTATAGCATAGTGTCCCGTTTGGTTATATGCAACACTTCACCTTACCTTTAGGGTAGCAGATTGTTGGAAGAGTGGTGAGGCTTTTGATGTTAAAAGAGTTGCTTGATGGATTTTTCATATTCATCTCTATCTGGTAGCCACTAAGGTTACCTATAGCTTTGTGATAGTAAGAGTGGTTAGGTTTTAAGTTCTCTTAATGGCTGTAAAATGGTGAGTCCATTGTTTGGGAAGAAAGAACATGAACTTCCTCATAGTGTCCCTATTCTCAAATTTTACTCCAATATCCATTAGAGTATCCCTAATATTAATATACCTAAAGTATTGTTGAGTCATGGTTTCACCTGTCTTGTAGGTGAAGTTCTGAAACTACTGCTTCATGAGCTCTTTCTAGTTTCCTTTAGCTTCCGCAGACCCCTCATACATGAGCTTCAATGCATCCCAGAGTTGCTTAGTAGCTTTGCACTTCTTGAACCACTATAGATAGAGTTTGGAAGAGTGTTTTGCAGATCAGTTATGGCTTTCTGATCTACATCAATTTTCTTCCAATCTTTTTTAAAATAATCAGCCATTTCATTAGGTATTATCCCACCTGTAGTAGTAGCTGAAAAGGTGTTCACATCCTTCCGTCTTGAGACTTGATGAACCCTTCCATACGCTGGCACCAAGTATCAAAATCATCAGGAGTGATCAATGGAGATTTAGTCATGGAATTGGTTTCCATATCAGCCTTTGGGAAAGCTGCCATTTGATTTGAAAAGTGTTTTGTAAAACTAAAGATATTGAAGATGGTGAGATCTTGCAATCAAGTGCCTAAACTACTCTTATACTAATGGCAAGACCGTTAAAGGGAGTCAATGCAATACTTTCATAATGAGGAGAGACTAAGAACACTTAGTAGACCAAATAAGGAACTAGTAAGATGAAACTATGAACACAAGTAACAAGAACAATAATCAAGAACACTCAATATTGTTTTTCAACAATTATGTATATTGTTCTCAAGTTCTTACAAGTTTTACAAAGCTTATCTAATGATACATGTACTTTAGATACTTTATACTACATCCTATAGCAAGCCATACTTAAAAAGGCATCTGAAAACACTAATCTAGTCAACATGATCAATGTAGAATCAAAAGGGGGATTACATTTTGACTAGTGAATATGACATGGAATAACTCACATCCTAATTTATTCAAGAAGTATAAAAGTACAAGAGTGAAAAGTTATAGACAAAAGACCTTAATCTACATTTTGACCAAAGTAAGGACTTTTCACCGGTTCATATAAGTCGTTGAGTAATCAAAAGTGACAATGTAAATTTCTTCAACTTTTTTTCAAAAGGTGTAAGGTTCTATATAAGGCTAATGCATCCAAAACATCCAATTATATCCAAATGTCTATCCCGATTCCATACACAGGAGTGCTGAGTAGAATGCTTCGTAAGTTTCACACTCTACCTTAGAAAATATTCTAAGTGTGAAATCTTCTAAAGCCAAGACCAACATCTTCTGAAGCTTAAAGTGAAGTCTTCCAAAGCTTCATGTACAAAGTCTTCCAAAGCCAAAAAGTGAAGACAAATTATCTTCCGAAGACTTTTGAAGACATGCTTTTATCTGATGTGCTTTACAATAAAGCTGGACCAGATTTCCGCTACAACTCTGTTGACTCACCAACTTTCACAAGTTGGTGAAAAGGTCCAAGATTTTGGTACAGGTAGATTGAAGTATTCAGTCTTTTACTTTCTACTTTATGTTCTTTTATCATTTTTTCAATATATTAGGATGTAAGCTATGGCATGTCTTAGTCACTAGACAAAAGGGAATCTACCTTTCGACTCTACATTGATTTTGTTGTTGTCTAGATCATGTTGTTGGATTCTTTATGCCCAAGACAAATAGAACTTGATGTGGTTAGTATGTTATGATCCAAGTCAGGTCATACCCAATAACAAGCTTAGCAAACACCAATTAATATTTAATTGATGATATGATCATGCAATTAAATAATTACACCAATTTTAGAATAGTGGGTTTTCTAAATAAAATTGTATGTGAGATGGAACAACTTATAAGAACATTTTGTTCATTGGTATTATTTGTAATGTTATTTGAATTGGTTAAATAATATCATGTAATAAAAGTGTGTGTGAGTTATATAATTAAAGGGTTAATTATATAACTTATCTAAATGACTAGTTATAACAAATGGTAAATATAATTTTGGGGGGAACCACAATTTAAACAAGATTTCAGCCGCCCCTTTAAATGGATTGGTGCCTTTTGTTTCTTAGAACAAGTTTTCATTAACTAGTTACACACTCAAGCAACTCTCTGTGTCTTACATGCAAAAGGACCACAAGAACAAACTCTCTCTTTTGGAAGAAATGGTTCACGGCTGGAATAGGGTTCAAGCAATCTTCTTGATCCGTTTTGGTGTACAAATCCTAGCAAGAAAGGTCTTTGCTTGATATGTGTGGGTATGGAAGCTTGAGGACACCTTCTCCTTGGTGTTTTGGTCATTCAATAACATCATCATCTTCATCAAATCACACGTTTTGACAGCTCCACAAAGGTAGTTTCATATGTGTCGTTTTGGTTGTTATTTCTTCTTGATAGCTAGTTGATTCACATATATTTGATCCTATGTTCTTGGGTTTGTTGTTGGTAAGTTATATGCTTTAATTTTCAGTTTACAAACATAATATTAAGGTTTATTTCTGCTGCGTTTTTCATGTTTAAATGGTTAAACAACTTTGATAATGTGTCCAACTAACCCAACACATGTATCCAGTTGGCCTTCAAAGTATGGCTGGCTATAGGATGTAGTATAAGTATTTTAGGTCTTTGTAACCTTTCTTAATGCTTGTACACTTGAAAAAGAACTCGAGAGACATATAAAACATCCTTGCAAACCAAAATACTTGTGTTGTTTGTTCTTGTTCTGTTTCATATTTGCTAGTGTTCTAAGTGTTAATCTTGTGTTACCAGTTCCCGATTTGATGTATTTAGTGTTATAAACTATCTCTCCTCATTGTGTGTTGTTTTGTAAGTGACCAAAACTCACTTTAACGGTCCTAAAATTGGTATCAGAGTATTCCAGGCTCTTGATTGTAAGATCTCACAATCTTAGGATCCCATACACACAAAACACTTAATATCTCAAATGGCAGCTATCACAAAAGCTTATATGGAAACTAGAACCATGACAAAGTCCCTACTGATCACTACTGAAGACTTTGACACTTGGTCCCAAAGAATGGAAGGTTTCATCAAGTCATAAGACTCTAGGATGTGGGAATTTCGTGTCTCAGGACCTTACATACCAAGCACCTCTTCGACTACTGCTAGAGGTGGTATGATTCCAAAGACTATGGCTGATTACTCTGATGAAGACAGAAGGAAAGTAGAGATTGATCAAAAAGCCATGACAGCCCTTCAAACTGCTCTTCCAAACTCCATATACAAAGGATTCAAAAAGTGCAAAGAAACTAAATAGTTATGGGATGCACTGAAGTTGATGTATGACGGGTCAACTGAAGCCAAGGAGAACAAGAAGGATCTCCTAAAGTAGTAGTTTGAGAACTTCATCATTAAAACAAGTGAAATCATGAGTCAACAACACTTTAGGTATGTTAAGATTATGGACACTCTAGTGGATTTAGAGTAACTCTTGAGAACAGGAACATCGTAAGGACATTTATATCCTATCTTCCTAGGCAATTGACACATTATTGTGTGGTTATCAAGAGGACTAAGAACCTTAAGACTCCCACCCTAACAGAGTTTCATGGTATTCTCAGTCGATACAAGACGGAGATGAAACTCCAGCAATCAATGTTTTTAGCCCTGTATGTAGTTGAAAAGGATAGCATAGAACCTTAACATTATCTTATATGCTACCCTAACAACTCATAAAAGGGTCCTTTCATCACCTTCCCGGAGACACCAAAAGAAAACTACGCCCAAGGAAGCTCATTCTAAAAGACAAGCTCTTCACATGCCTTTGTTTCTTCTAATGAAAGCACAGACAACTTTCTTTCACCCTTGAAGACCTGACTGTATCCAACCAGATGATCTGGAGTACATGGAAATAGTCCAGCAGATGACTCTTCTTACTCACAGAGCATAGAAGTTCTACAAGAGGATTGGATGGAAGTTTCCAAGCAATACATCTAGTACAAAGTTTGGGCTGGATAAAAGCAAAATGAAGTGTTACAACTGTAACCAAATAGGACACTTTGCAAGAGAGTGCAAGGCACCAAGGAAATATGGTGGCCAAGCACAAAATAGACCAAACTACATTGAGAAAGTCACCCAGAATGTTAAGCGATAGTAGCAAGCTACAGTTGTTATTGAAGATGGAGGGTATGACTGGAGCTTTCATGTGGAAGATGCATCTCCAAACCAAGCATTGATGGTTGACCATGATGAAGCAAAGGTATTGGAACATCTCTATACACCTGAATATATTGTTAAATTTAATAGATACAAGTCCTATAACTTATAGAAGAGATCTGATCTTGAGTCCTTGCATATATTGAAATCAGATTTTAAAAGAGCTAAAAATGTCTATAAGTTAAAGATAGAGGACTTAGAGAAAACTATTTCAACACTTAAATATATGTACACAAACTACAATACTCATATCAAATATCTCATAACTAAGTTAACTCAATGCTAGACTAAGCTTATGATTAGCAAAACCTAGGCAAAAAATGTGTTCTTGAAGAAGAGACCTTCAAGAACATTATATCGTCATCCTTGCATGCAAAAGATTGTTATTAGAATAAGGAGGGACAAGGATCTAGTGAGATAGCTCCTCCATACACCATCTTGTCTGTAAGATCTCCCAGGTGTCGAACTAATGAAGATGAGCTTCTCTTATAGACTCGTTGACTGAAAACAATGAAGAAGTGATAGTGGAGAATGCCTCTAAGAAGAATTAAGAAGAGGATTCTAAGAAGGGTCACTATCATTCTAAAGAGAGTAAGAAGACTGGAATGACCAAGTCTTTGAAAAAGAACTTGATCAGGAAGAGCAAGAGAAAAAGAACGCTAAAGAGATCAAGGCCACCTTTAACACTAAGCATAAACAAGTTTCATCTCTGAAGGATTTGAAGTGGTAAAGAATGGAGATACTAACTTGAACTCTAGTACCAGTAGTTCTAGTTTTTGTCTCAACTCATCCTAGTAGCAAGAAGAAAGCTGATCAGTTGTGTACCACTGCTGTACAACCTTAGCCAGGCAACTCCAAAGGAAGTTCTCACCCTAAAAGGACTTCCACTGCATTTGCAAAAATAAAGATGGAGAAGGAAAGTGAAATAGTTTAGCCTTGTGCGTAGATGAAGGCTCTTAGGAAGAAGAAAATGGAATGTTTTATGTGTGAGAGTACCTCTCATCTTGCTAAGGATTGTACTTATAATCCAAAAGGCACTCTATACATGACCAAGAAAAAGACTACTAAGTGTTTCAAGAAGAAGCAATGTTGGATCTAGAAAACTCAGTGCAACCAAAACCAAACACTTAGACTATTGTTGTCATAACAAATAAAGGACTTCCGAACCTAAGAGTGGAACTTTTGAAGACAAATGGAGTTTTTTCGAAGTCAAGTGCAAGATCAACTTCCGAAGGAAAACTCCAACTTCTGAAGACAAAGTATCTGCTCTTCTGAAGCTTCAACACTTAGAAGAAATGAAGACTACAACTTCCGAAGTACGAAGTCCCAAGGAAGCCTCAGAAGAAGTATCCACTTCCGAAGTATAAGTGTCTTCGGAAGAACATGTTCTTCCAAATCAAGTTAACCTTCGAAAGTAGCTACTATGAACCAGTGGACATAAGTATGGTCCATCTAACACTCCGTTACAGACATCTGATATACTGCATGATATTTTCCGTAAAACCCAAGTACTTGACCAAATTTTATTCCACTGTTCACCTTTATCAGTTAGTACAATTTCCAACTTTAGTTGGTGACAAAAGGTAAGTCATGGACATGTCATAACTACCGTATCTTAGATAATATTTTATCTAAGATACCTTAACTTTAACTTTGTATTATTTGATTTAGTATAAGATTTCCAGTTGGTATCGAAGTATATCAGGTTGTTGGTAGTAGTATATAGCTTCTCATTGTAACTCCGGAATCATGCTTGTAAGAGCCTTGTAATAATTTCAGCTAAGAAATAATATATACAAGTATCTTGAAAAAATATTATCTTGTGTTTTGCTTTGATTTACTTAGTATATTATCATCAACTCTTAGAAGGAATCTACTTCATCATAAAACCAAGTGTTGAGCATAAAAACTAATCTTGCAATTAGTGTCAGTGCTATTTAGGCACTTGATTGTGTTATCTTACCATCCTAATCAACCTCTTTTTCACTCCCCTACTCACTACCCTCAAAATGGCCCTTAACTAAAAATCCTAATGTGAATGGGAATGATGACTAAAGAACCTATCATTACCCTATAAAGCTTCAGAAAATGGAGCAGACGTATTGAAGGGTTTGTTTGATATCAAGATAGCCGAATGTGGAATTCCATCGCCAATGGCCCTTACAAGCCAATGGTTGCAGCACCTGCTGGAGTTAGTGCAACGATAGAGATGGCGGTGGAAGATTATTCTGAAGAAGACCACAAACAACTTGATATTGATGGCAAGGCCATGATTGTTCTGATAACTGCTAAACCAACTCCATCATGGTGGGGTTTGAGCACAGCTAGTCAACTAAAGACCTGTTTGATGTCTTAACCAACATGTATGCAAACTCCATTGACTCAAAGATTGATTCACTAAAAAATTAGTTTGAGAACTCTACTAACATTGCTGGAGAGACCCTGAGCCAACAATACTTCAGGTACATGGATCTTATCTCCTCACTTCAGTCTATGGGAGTAAATCTTGAATTGACAGATCTATCAAGAAAATTCATGAGTGCACTTCCCAATGAGTGGATGTTCTACTGTGTCTCTATCAAGAGGACAGAAAATCTGAACTCCTTTTCCAAGACTAAACTATACGCCATTCTAGATGGATACTGTGTAGAGATGGAAAACAAGAGTGGCCGCCAAGTGAGCAAACCTTCAAGCCTTCCTGTTTGCAACGCACTTATGGTTGCAGAAGGCTTAAGACCCCCACAAACTCAGTAATACCTGACACATCCTCCATTGCCATAATGTTCTTCTAGGCCTTACACTACATTTCCTGAGACTCCAATATCTCAACACATTCAGCAGAGTCCTTTTCTAACATCTTTTCTTTTGTCTCAGGAAGCAGACAATCTGGTGATTTTCAGTATTGCTTTGAAGATCTGGAGTGTTTCAGCCCAAATGATATGGAATACAAGGATATAGTCCAACAAATGGCTCTGTTAACCTACAGAGCTAAGAAGTTCTTCAAAAGAACTAGAAGGCATTTCCCTCAAAACCCAACTAGCATCAAGTTTGGGTTCAACAAAGCAAAGGCCAAGTGCTACAACTGTAACCAACTGGGTCATTTTGCTAAGGAATGCAAAGCTTCAAAATCAAATTTGGGATCTACTCATGCCTCAACACATCCTATAACACCTAAAGCTGCTAGAAAGTTAACTAGGATAGTTGTTGTGGCTCAAGCACTCATGGTACAAGATGTCACCTCTACTCAAGCACTCATGGGTGAAACAGACAACTCAAAGGTATATGAACATCTGGCTTGTATTGCTAAGGTTAAAATCTAGGGTAAATTAAAAACTTCAATTTTGTAGCAACAATTACATTTTTACATAGATTTTTAAAAGTGAGGTTTGAAAAGTCATAACTCTATTGTGTGATCAAACCATGGATAGCTCCTGCTAAATCCAATAGTACTTGATCCCATCCTCCCTATTTGTTTGTTAAACAGTGAAGGAAGATATGAATGATGATTATCCAATTATGATATACCATTGATTTGGAGAAGGTGGATGTAGAAAAGGGTCTTTCATATCCCATATCCTTTAATTTGGCACATACCACTACTTTGGAGAAAGAAGATCACCATCCGTGTCATTTAAATTATGTGTTGAGGAATTTTGGGGCATGATATTATGACCTTCATTCCTTATAGCATTGCATTGAAGGTTTTTGTTCCATGTTCCCTTTGAATTGAACATTTACTACCAAATACTTGAATATGTGTCTCAAAGATCATTGTGTCTACATTATTACCAAAGCATAATTGCTACTGCGTAGAAATTTAAGCACGAGATCATAGATTTTATCATTATTGTGTTGAAGTGTGATTCGGTCTGAATTCTAGGGTTTTAGTTTGAGTAGCCATTGAAAGTTATTTCATTTTGGTAGGACTTGAGGGATTGAAGGTTTAAGGGTTTCTTTTGTGAAAAAGATTGAAGATGACAATGGTAGGATAGCCTTTGATTTTAACAATTATGAATAATATATAAAAAATGTGAATTTTAAAATGTTTTACCATTGTAATTGTAAAATCAATAGTGTGTGATGATAAAACAATCTTTTCTAGTAACTTCTTTAGTGTCACTGCCTATTGGAAGATAAAGTTGGATCTACTGAATCGTTTTCAAAGACATTTGCCAAATTTATATATCTACGAACAAGCCCATTCGATAGATGCTCCGTTTTGCCGAATTATCTACTGACTTGTATAATTCAGCACATATCTATTTATATTCTTATTTACAAATTTTTGCAGATACATAGTCTTACCCATATTATCAAAAGAAGCATTTTTACAATATCATCAGTTATCATTAAATTAATCATTTTATTATTCAATGTTTATCATCCCAATAGCAGATAAAAGGTATTTAAATCTAGTTTCATCAAAATCATTTGTGAATAAATCTACATTTCTTAATTTGTATGAACTGTAATTAATTTATTAATTTTCTTTTTTGCACAATATCTATTAAAATCATACCTTATGTCAATGTGCTTTATCTTCAAATGTTTAAAAGGATTATTGGTGATTAAGATGGAAAGTTGTAGTCAATATGGATTGTAGTATTCATAAAGGTTATTCCATAATCTCTAAGTTGAGTTAGAATCCACATCACCTAAGCACAAAAACTACATGCAACAATGTACTCTCCTTTAGTAGTTGATTTGGAGACACAGGTTTGCTTTTTGCATCGCCATGAAGCCAGTCTTCCTCCTAGAAATTGAAATCCTCCTGAGATGGATTTCTCGTTGATGTTGCATCCTCCATATTCACAAATCGTATATCTATAGAGATTGAAGTCAACATCTTAGGATACCATAATCCCAAGTAGGTTCTCCTTTGAGATACTCTAGGATTCTCTTGACATGCATTAGATGTCACCCCTTTGGAGATGCTTGGAATCTTGAACACGGGCATGTGGCAAACATGATATTAGGTTTGCTGGTAGTAAGATAGATGAAAGATCCAATGAGGACTCTGCATTGCAGCTTATCAACTATTCCCCCTCAAGATCGAAAGTTAATGAACATGTCTTCCACATTGTGGTTTTTGCAACCTTAGCATCCATAACTTGAAATCTTACAATGATGTCCTCAACATATTTAGATTGATTTTTGATGATGCCATCAAAGTTTTGTTTTAATTGCTTCCTAAAAAGAAAATGAGCTCTCCCATTGAACTTATCTCAAACTTTGAATTTATGAGACTTTCACAGGCTTTGCACAATCTCTCATTTGTTGACCCAAAGATGATATCATCAACATACACTTGTAGCATGGTTTCCAAATTAACCTTCATGACGAAGAGAGTTTTATCTATGGATTCTCTAGTGTATCCATTATGTAGGAGAAAGGTAGAGAGTGACTCATACCATTAGTAGGGCATGATGAAGACCATAAAGGACTTTATTAAGTTTGCATACATGATCTAGATACTTGGTATCTTCAAAGCTAGGAGGTTGGCACACATAAACTTCTTCATCAATCTCACCATAGAGGAATGCACTTTTGGCATCCATCTGAAACACCTTGAAGTGTTTGGAGGCAGCAAATACTTGACAATTTTTAATTGCTTCAAGCCCAACCACAGGAGCAAATATTTCATCATAATCATTCCCTTCTTCTTATGTGTACCCTTGTACCATAAGTTTGGCTTTAGTTTTTATAACAATGCCCATGTCATCCTTGTTATTTCAAAAAACCCATTAAGTCCCTGTTATCTTCTTCCCTTAGAAGTGCACATTGTTTCCAAACCTTTTCCCAAGCAAATTAAAGAAGCTCATCTTGCATGGCTTCATTCACTCAGCTTCTTGTCTTAAAACTAGCATCGACATTGCCAATGACATTCTCAACTTGATGCTCTTTATGAATTCTTACTCTTGGGATAACTTGGGAGTTTTTAAGATAGATACAAATCGAAGAAACTTGTTTCAAGAAGTTAGGCAGATGAATTGACTGGATCAACTGCCGAATTGACTATATCTTAAACATTTTACATACTTAGTTCATTTCAAGAGATATTCTAGTACCACAATGGTCATGAGACTCTACATCTGATGAGTCATAATGAGCAAGTGATTGATGACTCATTGTTTGTGGTACTAGAATTTGCTTACGCTTAATGTGGCTGGACTGTATCAATAGATAACCTGTTATGACTGTTCCCTTATGATATATCTACATTGTGATACTCAACACTTAGGACTTATATGTCTGCTGACCTGTTAAGAGCGTCTCTTAAAATTTTATAAATCAAATGGTTAATGGCATTTTTGAATCCAAGCTAGATCAAACATCCAAGTTGTGGTATTTCCAATACTATTGGAAAATTTTCATTAATTGTGACTTTTTAGATTCTTTAATAGTGTGATAAACTTAATTTGATACTCTATAATCCATAGCTTGTGATGAGTATCTAACATAAAACCCATCTTCTTATTTCTTAGCAAACATGTATAAATGATCTTTGGTATTAAAAAAGGTGCATGGACATCCAAAATGTCTAGGGAACCATATGAATGGTCTTCTCTTATACCTTAATTCATAAGAAGTTTTTCCATGTGTCTTGACTAACAACACTCTATTCTGAACATAGCATGCAATGTTGATTGCTTTAGTATAGAATTTATAGAAAGTTTGTATTCAGACAACATGGTCGTTGCAGCCTCAATAAATGTTTTATTTCTCCTTTCAGCTACTCCATGTTGCTAATGAGTTTTAGGAGCACAATATTACCTTGTAATATCTTTGGATTGGCGAGTCAAGGGTGTGGTTTTGAATTTAGTGCCCTAATCACATCTAACTATATTAACCTTTTGATCAAATTGGTTCTCAATTTTAATAATAAATGTTTTTAAAATCTAAGCAGTTTCATCTTTAGTTTTATAGAAATATAAACCAAGTGAATCTTGTAAAATCATCTATTATTACCAAGCTATATGATTTTCTTGCCAAACTCTTTACTCCTTTTGGTCCAAACAAGTCCATATGAACCAGAGGTTAAGGAGTTTTAACTAAACTCAACTCTTTAGACTTATGAGAAGATCTATGTTTCTTTCCTTTTAGATAAGCAAGATCATGGTCAGCACATGCAAATTCTTTGTTTGACAGGTCCGTGACAGAGCAATTCCTAACCAATTTTTTCATGTTTTTGTGATATAAATGTGCCAATCTTCAATGACAGAGGAAGGACTTATTAAAAGAAGCTTTGGAAAGGAAACATGATACATTTCTTGAAGGTGATTCATTCTACATGTTGAGCATGTACATATTCTCTTTCCTATGAGCTCTTAAAAGTACTTTAACAATTGGAAATTTAAACCTATGAAATAAGACAATACATTCATGCTATTTTAAAAGAGTGTTGTATTTTTTATCACAAAACTATGACACACTCAGTATATTATAATTTAACTCTTTCACAAAGTTCACATTGTCAAAACTTACCTTACCATTGCTGACTATCCCCTTACAATAAATATATCCTTCTTTGTATCACTTTCAAAGGCAATAGATCCACCATCATATGGTTCAAGATTCAGCAGGCATGATCTGTATGTGTCGGGAGCAACTATTATCATAATCTACAAGTTATTTTTAGTTTGCTAATATTCCTACACATTAACAATTTGGTTAGTGATGAATGGCAACCCAAGCCTATTTTGAGTTAAGTATTCCAATTTTCACCAGATTTATGTCAGTGGTGAGTATTAAGGGGTTGATATTGGTTTTAGGTCATCTAAAGATTCAGTAGATGTCTTTGATTTAAAGGTTTTCTATTGGATTTTCTTGATGATTTGATATCATCCTTCTTGTTATGACCCTTTATAGCTTTGGAAGATGGTGAAGGTTTCTTCAAAGTCTTCTTATTCTTTAGGTTTATGGTTGCTTACTTATATAGTTTAGGTTTCTTCAAAGTCTTCTTATTCTTTCAGAGGTCTTGAATTTGTCTTGGTACTCAATCATTTTGACTATCTAACACTTTCTTAATCACCTTCTTTTCCTTTTGATGGTTGTTTGGCAGCTATACACTTCCTTGATAGTTTAGGCTTGTTAGAAAGTTTTCATAGGGTGGGCTATGATATTGTATTAATAGTCTTGTACAAAGTGATTGTCTTTCTCACATATTAGGCATGTGATTTTCATTTGATTTTTTTTAATTCATCGTCTGCCTGATTTCTTGTAACCCCTTCTTCATCTTCTCATTCTTACCTCCCTCATCTCCAGCCATCTTATTGTTTATCTTATAATCAACATGGGTAGTCCGGTCTACTTTATGTTTGAGAACCTATTGTTCTGGATTTCTACTACTTCAGAAATGTATTTTTTAATATTTGGTTGGGATCTTATTTCAAGAAATGTATATTTGGTTTGGTAATTCCTGTTGCAACTTTTCTTTGAACGAAGCTTTGTCTTGGGGGAGTGTTTTGACTTGGCAGACAACTGGTTGGCGTCGTAAGATGGCTTTTCTTTTACAACCTCCATCTTTCGAATCACACCCGTCTTAGTTTTTACATTGAGATCTTTTATTCGACTTTCATCCTCCTCCTCTCTTTTCTCTTCCTCTTATTTTTCTCTTTTCTCCTCTTCTTGATCTACTTTGTCAACGGTTCCATTGTTTTTCTCTATAGCTTCTCAATCACTTCAAATGATGTCCTTATACTGATGGGTTTGGCAAATACTTGCTTCTTTATCTCAATGTTGCACTTAGTGATATATATGGGAGTATAAGTCGTTGGTGGTTCCATAGAATAATACCCCAAACCTGTCAGGGTTTGATAAAATGTTTACGAGTTTTCAGTGAAAACAAGTAATTTTTCAAACTTTTCAATTTGAACATTGTATTTATCAGCATATGTTTTAGCTATGGCTAAATCACATTGTGCTTATTTGAATTTACTTAAGAGATCATCAATTTGGGTCTCAATGTTAGTTTGCTCATGTTTTAATTGTGAAACAATCTTTTCTAACTATATCATCTTTTCTTTCTAAAGAGATTGATTGATGCAACGTCATTCATGAGATCCAGATTATGATTTCTATACAAGTTAACCTTAGCTATGCATTCAGGTGTATAACATGGTTCAAAAGTTGTTAGAGGTAATGATGTTGAGCTTGCATCCATCAATGCATTTTTATTGTTGTAACATCTTCCACTTGGAAACTCCAGTCATTCACCTCTTCTCTCGAGGCTACAACTATTGTATTTCTTTTGCTAAAGAAAGTGGAATGACCTTGATGAGTTGAGTGTGGTTGCGGGTTTGATGAACTTTGAGGTGATGGATTTGACTTTAGTGCTTTGCATTCCTTGGAAAAATGTCTCCGTTGGTTATAGTTGAAACTTTTTACCTTGTTTTTGTCAAACCCAATTCCTGATCTTTTCTACCATGTGAATTTTCATACGGTTATCTATTGAAATTACTTGGCCCTAAAGGATATCATGGTTATCTGCTAGTTCATATGCATTTTCTCAAGGTCATCTGGATGAAAGCATACCAGATCTTCTTTAGAGAGTTGAAAGAAGTTTATTTGGTCATTGACAAAGGGTGTGTTTCAGGAAAGTGATTGTGAAAAGAATGATAAGGATGGTTGATTCCATCTATTAAACGATGGTGATAATTGAGATTCAGTGGTTAAAGATTCAGGGGATTCATGGAAGGTGATCATTGGTATTTGATGAGTCATTATAACATTTTGATAGACTTGGGTGTGGTAGTGATAGGGAACTGGCTTATGAATGGGGGCCATGAGACCCAATGACTTTGAGGCATTTGAAGATCCACCTAGTGATTCTTCATCTACATCCATCTACATCTTGTAAGCTCTAAGGATGGCGTGTAACGTCTCAAGCGTCATTGTCTTCAGATTTTCAGTTATGTGATGGATACTATATAAAGTGTTCATGTCTTTGGTAAAGACTTAATGAACTTTCTAAGGACATCACTATTCTCCATATTCATTATGAGAGTTTAAATGTTCAAAATATCTATGATATGTTGCAACAATGGTTTGTCCCCTTGTGAAACCAAAGTTCTTAAACTCTTGTTTCAAGACTTCAACAATTCTCACAACTTTTATGTAGTTGTGAATTTCTTGAGGCCATGCATGATGTTGTTGGATATGCTCAAACTGACTAGGCTTAGAGACTTTTAATCCACATCTATCTTGTTTAGATCTTTATTCGAGTACTTTGTACGATCTTTGGGGATCATGACTCCACATTCACCATTAGCTTGGACCATGGGGAGATATGGTCCATTTAGAATAGAGAGTCAAAGTCTTATATCATGATTCCTTTTTTATCCTCCATTTAGATTTTCAAGGTATCATAGTCATTTTCGTGTGAACATGGGAATTTTGGTCTGAGTTCCTTTCTCCAAATCATGTTTACTATAAATGGCTACAATAGTCATTTTGAGATGGTAGAGAGATATGAAGAAATGTGGTGTTTGATAGTGTGATTAAAGGGAAAAAACTAGTGTTTCGTTGGAATATAACTTCAAGAAAATCAAGAGCCAAAGCTCTGATATCAGTTGTTGGATTGGGTTATAGATTAACAAGAACTTCTCCTTGATAAGTCGTTAATAAATAAGAAATCTAGGTTAATTACTTACTAACAGTAGACGAATACTTTGAGAAAAGGTAAATACATAAGTAATTCTTTTATAGTGTTTAGTTAATAATATCTTTTATTCATAAATGATATAGTCGTTAAATAAATCTTGGTGGTTTGAAAGGCTTGCCTCTACTATACAAGTGTGAGGAAGTTTATACTATAAAATTTAACCAATAAGAATAAACTATTTAATGTTCAGAATCTACAACAAAACAGATAATTTATTTATCAGAGTTGGCAGCTTTAGACTATGTTGTCTCCAAAAGGTGAAACACAACAACCATTAGCAAAGATAGTCGTGTTCATAGTAGTAGTTGACTAGAAGCTCATGTAGTTCAATGCTAATCATCAGCAGTCGATCGACAACTTATCTACTGAATGTTGATGGGCAGTTGTTTAGAATATGTTGATCGGTAGTCATTCAACATATGCGGTTTGATAGTGGATTCATCACTTGGTTTAGGGCTATTTGGTAGCCTTTTAATGGGAGCATTAAGAAGCTACATCTGAACCATTAAGAAGTGTATGTGTTGGTTTGAGAAAAGAAAGAACCTCTTAGGGGTACCATTCTGCACTAAATGGTTAAGTGATATAGGTGTGCTAGATAGTAATTATTAACCATATGCCCCTCAAATAAAGAATTAACCCACCCATTTCCCATAACCATCGAAACCCCCTATATCCCGTCACCTACCACCACCGGCGACCCTTCTGCCTATCGCCATCTGCAAACCACCACCATCCACCACCTACGTTCCACCACCGTTGGCTTCAAGTCTTCAATCGACAACTCTTTCAAGATTTTATTTCTCTTGTTTTCATTGATTTGTCTTGATTTCTTTCAAGATTTTCACTACAACACCTTATTTCTATTTGTTTTCTCATCTATTTGATTTCCATCTTTGTTTACATAGATGATTTCATATATTTGATTTCTAGGGTTTGATAAGTTTCAAAAAATGGGACTTTTATGAAATTGAGTTTGGTTTGATTGAACATTGTGTATGTTTATGGATGTTGGTAGTTTGTGGAAGTTGGGTTAACCATTTGATTGAAGATTTTGGTTTGATATAATAGTTCTTTAGTTTGATTTAGTAGTGCATTGTTTATGAACTTGTGTTTTCTTTGATTGTTTCAAGATTTTATACAAGTTGGGTTAACCATTTGATGTTGGTAGTTTGTGCAAGTTGGTTTAACCATTCGATTGGAAACTTTAGTTTGATTCAAAATGCTTAAGTTGGGTTTGATTTGATTAAAGTTGTTCAAGGTTGAATTAAACGAACTTGCACAAACTATATGTTTTTATTGATTGTAGAAGTTAAAGTCTACTGTCATTTAATGAGTTCATAGTTTATGAAATTGGGTTTTCTTTGATTGATTGAAGAAGTTAAAGTTGGGTTTGTTTGATACTATATGATTTTAGTTTATGTTTATTAAAGTTTGTCGTAATACTTTAAGATTTTTTTTTCATATTTGTATAAAATGGCTAAAAAAAGATTAGGATTAACCAAAAGCAAAATGGTGTTGAAAAAACTTTTCTTGAAACATGTGTCCATGAAATGACTCTTCATGGATGTGAAGGAAGCAGTCTTAAGCAACATTCTCAGAAGAATGCAACAGAGAAATTGAAAACCTAACAAAAATATTATAGCAGATCAAAGACAAATGAATAATCGTTACAACTATCTTAAAGCTAAATTTTGTTGCTAGGACAAAATTAAAACAACAAATTTGAAGCCCCCGTTTCCAGGACGCTTACAGCTGGTCAACCATTGCACATAAAACATACATTTACAGTTATTTTATATAAACATTCGCAGCGGAAACATTCAAAAATGACATTTCATTTCATCATAAAAACTTTTGCAAAATAATGCATCGTTTGTCGGTTACAAAATTACATCGTTGTATTACATCACAAAAGCTTTATATAAATGGATGCCATCCAAAAGAGCTGAGCAGCTGCCTCGTGCCATCCTCAGCAACATTACCCGCCAACTGGAAACACATAAAAGTCAGCGTTGCTGAGTGAGTTCTAGTTTTATAACAAAACATACTTTTCATTAGTAA